>CABEEJ010001674.1:60770-79140 GCA_901482245.1 Timema douglasi
CCCCCGAGTGTCGCATAGTCCATTGTTACCCCCGAGTGTCGCATAGTCCATTGTTACCCCCGAGTGTCGCATAGTCCATTGTTACCCCCGAGTGTCACATAGTCCATTGTTACCCCCCCTAGTGTCGCATAGTCCACTGTTACCCCCTCGAGTGTCACATAGTCCACTAATATCCTCGAGTGTGGCATAGTCCACTATTACTCCTACATTGAGAATATATTTATATTCAAATGAATGTTTTATTTATTATTTATATGAATTACTAAAATTAACAAAACTAATGTTTGAGAAATGTTAAACAGAAATTAAAAATAATGTATTTTCTCGTCAAATGTGCATGAAGCAATTACTAATAATTTATAGGGTGTAAAATAACTTACAACGGGGGAAACTTGCGGATACTCGTGTTTCTTGAGCCCCCACACTGTGGCCAAGTGACAGAGCTTGCGCGTAAGGAAACCATTCTGGTAACTGAGTGCGTCTACCAATAGAATGTTGCGCACATTTAGACTCTTGGCAGCCTTCGTCACCAGGGAGTTCTAGATGGAGAGAAAACAAAACAATCACTTACTGTTATAGCAACTGGAGATGAGTAAGATAGTTTAGAGGAAGTGCACCTGAATTAGCATGGAGAGAGGTTTGGATAGCCACACCACTACATCCCCAGTGTTTCAGACACAAATCCTGACATAAGCTTGCCCATCAACAGAGAAAGTATAAGAGTCCAACGTTCAGACAACACAGCCCTGGGAGGACAATCACTATATCAACAACTGCGATCTTCTTTACATCATTATGTTGAGGGAATTAAGATAAGGTTAGATCTCCTTAGTTTCTAGCTAAGCCACTGAGAGAAAGTGAAGAATAGTTTAGTGGCTTCTTTTAAGAGATTTAATCTCCATTACCAAACTTATCAAAGTCAAAGATTGAGAACAAAGATGTTTCCTCAGAAGAATTACACTTACTTATAGATACATGCCCTCAGTAATGTGCAAAGCCTCTGGTAATCAATGTAACCTGAATCACTATTTTTAACTATGATGATTTATTAAAAATTAATGCAAGCTATTTTACCCAAGAAAAAATAAGTCTGGTGTTAAGATCATACAATTAAATTGGAAAATTTATAAAATGAAGCGGGGTTTTTATTTTAAAAGTGACAAACAAAAGTAAAAAATATAACCTTTATGTAAGCTATAATTATAACAAACATAATGGCCTTTTTTTTTTTTTTCATTGCACCCCCTATATGACGCAAAAATATAAACTTGGACCCATCATCGCTATCAACACTTGAAGAAAAAGTTGGTAAATATATTCACCACAATTAGTAAAAGTACTGAATTTCACAAAAAACACTAAAGGTGCGGTGGTGCCACCATAGCCACCGGACTGGACTATGGGAATATGTGCCACAGGGAACAGACTTGAGTTGAGTGTGTGGTCTGAAACATCTCTCTCAGCATAATATGAATTCCAGGCAACAGTTATTGGATTTAAGTTCTGAATCTGATTCAGATGAGGATTTTTTGGATGGTTTTGTACATTAATGCTATTGAAAAGGAAGAGAACATGGATAAAGAAATATGTGAAAGCAAGGTGTTAGGCGAGTATCATATGTTAATACATCTTTTTGACAGCTGAGCAGTTTGAAAACTACTTTCGACTAATTTAAAAACAAGAGTACTGAGGAGAAACTTTCCGTCTGTTTAAGGTAAGAAATCATATTTTTTTTCTTTATAAAGATATCTACAAGGATAAAGCAAATTACTTTTAGCAATCTTATAATCAAAAAAGTTCAACTATGTTCAGAAAATAAGAGCAAATTTCGTGTGTTACCGTTCATATTCAGATTTAAGATTTAAAGTGTGTAGCTAAGAGTAAATAAAGATTTATTGCAAATATTTTTTATATATTAGGGCCCCACCCATTAAGAAAAAAGCAACACAATATTAAAATAAATCTAGCTCTCCAGTCATATAATCAAGTTTTTTTATTTAATAAATTCCTAAAAAAAATACAAAATAATTATGACTAAATCTTAGATACAGTGATAAAGTAAAGGTATTAAAGGCAAGTAACTAAGCATACAACATTATCGAACCTTACTGGTATGTACCTTATTATTAAAAAAGGAAAAAAAAAAAAAATTAAATGTGTTTATAGAAAATAACTTTAAAGTCTCATCAGGAAATCAAAAGACTCCCCCAAATGACGTTTCGTTACTGTTTCTTCCAGGCTGGAAAGTGAAAACATTTCTTGCTGAAATGCTTGTGTCAGTGCTTGTTGGTGACTGTCCCCGAGATACTTCAAGAGAAATGTATGAATATCTTTCAATTACATCTTCTGCTTCAGACCCAATCACAAACAATTTCCGCGTGACTGACTAAGCTGTTACGTTGCTTCATCCATTGACTCAACAAATAGTTTAAGACCATCTTTAGGGACCATATCACGTCGCAACTCTTCTCTTTCTTTCTGCTTCTCTAATCCTTGCCTGCTCTTGAAGAAAGTAAGTTGTAGGATCAGGATTCACTTTTTTTGATTTCTTCACAAGAACTTCATTACATACAGTTTCCTCTTCACATTGCGGCTGGCAGTTTTCGCTGTCAATGTTCTCACAGGGACTCATGAATTCATTTATTTCTGCTTGTTTGTTTGTATGTCTGGGTCTATCTTATGGTTGCAGGAAGGACATTTGTTCACTATATTTCCGAACTTTCGAAAAAGAAGCTTCAGATACACTTCTGGATGATTTCATGCGTTTTAAACTACTTCTGTAGCCATATTGAATTTAATCCAAGTAGTTTTTGCTTCGTCCCCTACAAAAAACCAAAAACCAAAAATAACAAACGTCTTAATCTTCTTTATTGATAGATAATAATAATCTTATATAAACAATTAAAATTTTTTGCTGAAGAGTTTAAAAATAATTGGAACTTTGATCACTGTTTTGGTGCATTAGATGGTTAGCACGTACAAATTAAAGCTCCTCCAAATTCTGGGTCAGATTATTTTAATTACAAGAACATATTTTCTAGTTTTATTAGCAAAGGTAGATGCAAATTATAGGTTAACTATAGTCAATGTTAGTTCTAAAGGCCGTTTTAGTGATGGTGGAATTTTTTCAAATTCTTTTAATGTACATATTTCGCTTAGAAAAGGGAAATAATTTGCCACCAGATGAGCCTTTGTACGAAGGAGGGAGAGAGATGCCCTACGTTGCTGTCGCCGATGAAGCTTTTCCTCTATTAAATCATGTTATGCGCCCTTATCCAGGAAATAATTAGTTAGTCCAGGAATTTTGTCGAAAAAAAACCAGGTAAACCCGGATAAAATTCGGAGTATGCTTAAAACTTCAGGATCAGCTCAGAATGACATGCCTTACTACATATCAAAAGTCCCCTGAAGTACGAGGCTTGGCTATTTTTTAGAAGACCCTGAAGTTCTAAAAGTCCATAAATACCTAAAAATTCTTTTAAAGCAGACAAAAATCAGAAGACTCAAAATTATATATTTAACAACACATAAAAAGTCCTTAGAAGTCTGAGGAATGGCTTTTATGGCAGAAGACTTCAAAGTTCAAAAAAAAACCATAAGTACTAATACATTATTTCAAGGTGGGAAAAAATTATAAGAAAGCAGAAAATGTCAGGATTGACTCAGAATGATATTCTTTACAACATATCAAAAGTCACTAATTCCTACTAAGCCCCATCCTCTTCTAGCTCTTGATAAATTCATGACCTCCATCCTCTTTCCCCGAAATGATATCTCGCGAATCTCTCAAACGTGCAAATAAATCAACAACAACTATTTAATCGTATTGTGTGTGTATTCCGATCTAGATCCGAGTTAATGCAGTTCCTTTCAAATGAACTAGCACCTAGACCCATGTCTTTGTTTGACGAAATATCAATGAGGAAGACGAAGAAATCAGCCCTCGCTGAGTCTAAGAATCGGTTTCTCCTACAAAGAAAATGCACTTAAAGACACAGTGTTTGTTGTAGATGGTGGATGCCTTCTTCCTACCATTATTTGGCCGAGACCAGCGACTTACAAGATTATTTGCATGACATGTTCATCTTATATGATGAAACATTTTAAAAGTGTTCATCAACAGTGGTGTTTGATGGGTATGAGGGTCCACCGAACATTAAAGTGGAGGAGCAGAAGCACCAAAGCAGCAAGAAAACCTCCGTAGATTTATCAATGGATCTTGACACGGTTACCATATCCTCTAAGGAGGAGTTTCTAGCAAACTGCACAAATAATTCACGTTTTATTAAACTTCTAACACCCATCCTACGGAATTGTGGCATCTTGGTCCAGTTAGCAGGCGGAGATGCAGACTGTCTTATTGTTCCGACAGCCATTGACTTATCAGCTGGGCAACATGTGACATTTATAGCAACTGATACAGATATCCTTACCATGCTAACTGTGTGTGCACTTTCAAGCAGTAAGCTCTCTCTCTCTCCTAATTCCTGGAAAAAATGGCAAAACTGAAATTCACAATATTGTAGAGCTTCAGGAAGCTCTAGGCCCTGTAAAAAAACACCCTCCTGTTTACTCATGCAATGAAAGGTTGTGATACGACATGTATCCTTTTCAGAAAAGGAAAGAAATTGTCTTTTGACCTTCTCCAAAAAGATAAAGGGCTGTCCAGGAAAGTGCTACATTTCTCCCTCCAGCCCCAGAAAATCTCTTGCAAGAAAGGTTTCAAACGCAACTGCGATGTGCTCTACAATGTGTCGCTGTTCGGGAGAAGTGTTCACCGTCTACCACTATGGATAGTGAAGAAAACATGGACAACCTAATTAATATATTTTGAAAAATAAACTCTAACATTAAATGTATTAATGAGGTTAACTTTAAGGAATTTACTTGTGGATGAATTTAGCTGAGACACGAGTGAAACTCATTTTTATGTATGCCTTAAAGGCATTTTTTGAACTTTTGGGTCTTCTGCCATAAAAGCCAAGCCTCGGACTTTTGATATGTTGTAAAGCATGTGATTCTGAGTTAATCCTGAAATTTTCAGCTTTCTCCAAATTTTGTCCGGGTTATTTACTAATAATCCTGGGCAATGTACAATCACAGATTATCACGGGCAAGATGAATAGTAGAGAATGCAGTTGGCATTTTAGTTGCTAGTTAGAGGGTTTATTACAAACCATTTGAAATTTCTGTAAATTTAGTTGATGAGGTGGTTAAGGCCGCTTGTGTTCTCCATAACTCCTCATGACCACAAACGTGATCGAAACTGGGATGATATGAATGCAACAAACAATTATAGTATGATGTGTCTTAGAGGTGTACCTTCAAAAAGTAAGAGAGAAGCTTTTCAAGTTACAGAGGCGTTTTTATCTTACTTCATTTCAGAATATGGTGCTGTACATTGGTAGTGGGACAAAATTTGAGTCAAACTTCCCCCCCCAAAAAAACAAACTGTAAATCATAACAGCTATACTAAACTCTTGTATTTTTTTCAACAATGTGTATGTATATTTCTTTGTCACCTCATGGCTTTGTATCAATGTATTACTATATGATTTTCATCTTTTTAATATAATAATATACCACATTTTCTGTACATTTTTAAAATTTTATGAGAATGAAAAATTGATTTAAAATTGTTTTGACAATTTTTTTATGCATTCTTAACCCCAAAATATTCTTTAAGTAATAATCTAGTTTTCTTTTATGTAATACATATTTTTAATATTGATCATAATTATTTCATAAGGAGTAATAAATGTTAAGGTTATATTTTCTTGGTTGTTACTTATTCCTTTCTTATTTGGTATAATAAAGATGATTACAAACAAGATTTGAAGATGGTGTAACATTACCTAAACATGTTGTAGTGGAAGACCAAAGCTTATACCAAATATGGAGACGGGACTAATTAACAACCAAGAATATGTCATTTATATTGTTCAGATTATGCATGTGACTAATGCAAGCAAATTAAATTGGTGTGTCTTTTTACAAATAGTTTATGTAAAATTCTTTTACGGTACAAAATAAAAATAAAAATTTAAGTTATACAAATTGTATTTCACTCGCCTGATTTAATGTTCAGTTTAGCTGCTAATTCATCCCAAATTTTGTTTTTCATCTTGGCGTTGCAAAAATTCTTGTTACTGGTGTCATAATACACTGTGCTCTAGGACTGTCTCTATAAGTTGCTCTTCCAAAGACATTTTAAAATTGTTTTAATAATATTAGAACGATTTATAAAATCTAGTTTTATTATTCTTTATAAAATCTTGTTTTATTATTCGAGAGCTTATTTTAAAAAAGAATATATAGACACTTTAAATAGAAATGTAAATACTTTAAATATGAAAATGGTGGACGTATGGTATGTAAACAACTGCTCACGTGCTGGAGATCAAGGCCGTAGCCAGGGGGGGGATTTGGGGGTTCAAACCCCCCGCGAAATTTTATGAACAAAATATATATAGCTTTATTTATGGTTCAAACGATATAAAAATTAAAATACAAATACAAATTAGGCGGCTGTGTTATTATAAAAAGCACTTCAAAGAGCTTCTAGAGGTGTTAAATATTTAGAAATTTTCCTAGCGTTCGGCATTTTGGGGGTTATTTTACCATAAAAAAAACCTCACAGAGCTTCAAAAAGTGTTTAATATTTAGAAAATTTCCTACCCTTCGGCAGCTAGGGGGTTATTTTATCATAAAAAAAACACTTCAGAGAGCTTCTAGAACCGTTTGTCATTTATAATGTTTTTTATCTTCCAGCAATTGGGGGATGTGCTCACCAAACCCCCCCTGAAATTATTGGCTGGCTACGGCCTTGCTGGAGATGGTGTTGTTAAGAGTGGTGGGGGAAACAGACCCGAGTTAGTTTTCCAATTGGGACCGTACACAGCCTGACTCTGGTCGCCCGAGTCTGGTCGCAGTGGCGCCTAGATAATAAATAAACATTGGATGGGAAATCACACTGAACTCCAGTCATGTCAAGTAAAGTGCAGTCCCGTCGCTGTGGCGTCGCACCTTTAATACGTCTTATTTATGTTTATTTTATGAGTAAATTACAATTATATCAACCAACTAACTTAAGCAATAGTTTTCCTCCTTTTTAAAAATATCAGCAGAGCATCTTTTGACTAGCAAAAGGTTTATTTTATCCCAAGACCACAGCCCACAGAATAATAGATATTTACTACACAGCAACTAACATACTTTCAAATATAAACATTGGTATTTTTTAAATACAGTAATTTGATACGGAGATTTGGTCTAATGTGAATTGAGATGGTGTCGAGTTATTGAAATGTCAAGTTTTACGAATGAGCTTGCATAAGATGCATGTTTACATATTATGTTCACTAAACATGGATGAATAACAGTAAATTATCAAATATTATAAGTACAGTTGTACTGTACTGTACTATTGTACAGCACAGTAACAGTAATATATGTACAGTACAATATACTATGTGTCAATATATTGGTGTCCATACATATGTGTAATATAGAGAAATTCAGTATAGTACTGTACATATATTGTATTGATTCTAATAACACCTTACTCTCCCTCTTTCCCTCCTCTCATCCCCCCCCTCTCTCTCTCTCTCTCTCTCTCTCTCTATATATATATATATATATATAATATGACTAAATAAACTTACACATAATTTAGAAGAATATAATATACAACAATAAACATTGTAGCGGTGGGCAGAAGGGCAAAGGTGTCAGGCTTGTCTAGTCTGGTTTATCCGTAGCCGAGAGGTTGTGGTTTAAGACCCCTAACCATGAATACCGAGGAAGTTTTTACAAAATGGGTTCTTACTCTCTCCATGAAAATACATTTCCAAATAAGTCTAACTCCCTCCCCCCGTTTCATAAATATACGGTCAACCCAGGCGGGGGGAAAGAAGCAATAACACATACTTTTCTCCTCGCGTCTTACTACCTGTTCAAGTTATATTCGTAGGTATTAATAACACTCATGAGCTAGGGATGAGAAAGGTTGAATTAAGAGAAAATGTACTCATATTTGCACAGAGGGAGAGTATAAAAACCACTCTCAGTACACCCGACCAGGATTCGAACACCCATTTTCCTGTAATGGGCAGTCTAGTCTAACAAGAGAGTGACGCCCGAGACCATGCAGCCACCAAAGCATGTAACACATTCTTAAAGAATATGAAACTATTCGAGTGATAGAGTATAAGTAACTTAAAACAAGGGCACAAACAAAATGTTGTTCATTCCATTTTTGGTAGTTTTTTGTTTATATTTTAATGTTTTATGTATCATATAAACAAAAGTGTGATTCCAACAAATTGGTTAACACTACCAACACCAAATCATGTTTACTTAGTTGTTGACAATTTGAATATGGTCTCTCTAGTGGATTACAGAACCAAACATAACCTATACTGTGACAACATTAAGCAGTGAAAACTAGCCCATGAATCTTCTACCAAGGTGATGCAACATAAGTTAGCCAAAAATGTAGCCAAACATAAAGCCATCAACAAAGAAGGTAAAGTGCAGCATAATAATTCAGCAACTAACTAAATCAATTTCACCTGATTTGGGCCACAGTCTGTGAAAATACTCCAGTTAGCCATGCCAGCTTCTAGCACACGCCATGCAAAACAAAAGACTTACAACAACCGAACAAAAAATAAAAATATTCCCCTCTTACTCTACTCTGTATCAAAATAGAACACACACACACACATCTACGCCGACTCAGTGCTTGTGTACCAGGTTACTAGCCATTCACACCAACAAGAGCTAGCAGCTGATTAGCAAGGTAGCAATGTTTGCTGAGGATCTTGGAACAGTAACTAGACAGTTTCATGATAGCTTTCTAGACAATGGAGGAGTACAATGGTGCTGCTAGAAATATACTTGATTTAGTCATTAATATCTCAGGGTGTTGTTAGAAGTAGACTGATTTAGTCATTAATATCTCAGGGTGTTGTTAATAGACTTGATTTAGTCATTAATATCTCAGGGTGTTGTTAGAAGTAGACTGATTTAGTCATTAATATCTCAGGGTGTTGTTAGTAGACTCGATTAAGTCATTAATATCTGGTGGTGATGTTAGAAATAAATATGATTTATCACTATTTTTTTTCACTTCCCCACAAGTAAAGTAATTGGTGTACAGAAAGCATTCCATGAAATACCTCAGGAAAGAAGTAAAATGTATTGTAATAAAAGAGTTGTCAGGATTCCAGGGCATCACGGAGCCATATTAAGTCATTCAGCGTGTCCTATCAAAGTGGATATGAAAATGTCATACATTTCAGTTTCCCTGGCTAATATATTCATATTTCCTAAACAATATACAACTAGAGATTTTCACACCTTACCTCAAAAATTTATAAATATATGTTGTAATACTTGTGTCTTATTTTCAAAAACCTCCTAGATTTTTAAATGTTTCAAATTTTTTTATTTGACATGTTTATGAAGAAATACATATGTTACACTTGTCTTTTGTATATTTATATAAAAAACAAGTTTTTCAAAGTTATTTCACAGTCTGATTCTAAAATAATCCAACCAATTCTTTAATATCTACGAGATTTTTCCCAAACTCTGATTTTAACTTGTACAGCTGTACAATTTGGTATACAGTGAGATCCCCTCTCCCCTGAGAGGGTATTAAATAAGCACATTTTGGATGTCCTTACCCCCCTGTGTATGCAAAAATAAGCAGACACCTGGACCACCTATCCCAGTCTTGCGTACATTATATTTCTTGACTTTAAAAAAAACTTGTTAAGAGGAATAACCACTATGTTTTATGCAATTTGTAAATTGCAGAAAATTATTAATGTAGAAGGGTAAATTAATGGTGCAAAATAATAAATAATAAATACTGTTAACTGAAGGGTAACCTGGTGGTCTAGGGGTTCAATCCTCGGTCCCAACACATATTTATCTGATTGCCAAACCCTTCCTTCACCTCTGACAAGACATCTTGTGAATGTGAGGAATGCCAGGCCTCCACCGTGGTACACCCTACCATTACACATTAGCGTAAGTGCGTATAACCCGAACGGGTAGTAAGACGCAGTGCTAATGATAATAATAATAATAATATCTGAATTTAAATTTACTGTACTAAACAAGTAACATAAAAAATTATAGTCATGTATATTTTAATTTACACTTAATTGAAATTATAAAAAAATATTTTCAGTGAATACATGAATTATTATAGTAAAGTTATAAAAAGCTCTAAGCTACTTTAAATCTGATGACCAAGGTCCTTGAAACTACTTCTCGACACTTTTAATTGCTACGTGTCCAGTTGAGATGGCCGGGTCACTGCTCCATTCTTGCCCGTCTCCCCTAGTCCTTGTTTTCCAGGTCGCTGGACAGCACAAGTCTAATGAATGTTAGATCATTAATTTTGTGTGATACATTTTGACATAATTAAAGAAGAATACGAGTTCAGTGATAATATTTCCAAGTTGGTAGATCAAATACTGATGAATTGTAAATGTTAGATGTTGACGATATACATGTTTGACTATCTGTATCTGTACATTTATATAGTAAGGATGAGGGTAGTAGTATTTAGAGAACATGTATCTGTTTGACTATCTGTATCTGTACATTTATATAGTAAGGATGAGGGTAGTAGTATTTAGAGAACGTGTATCTGTTTGACTATCTGTATCTGTACATTTATATAGTAAGGATGAGGGTAGTAGTATTTAGAGAAAGTGTATCTGTTTGAAGTAGAGACGTCATGATACCTGTTTTCTGACAGTCTCACTTAACTTTTACTTAAAAAAAGTGTGTCCATGTTGTTAAGTTTTTACCTCTTGATACTGTCATAATGTCAAGTCGAATTATATTCGAGATCATACTATATTAAGGCCATTAACGTATATTTACAATTTACCAGCATTTGTAACAGCAGTGTAACAGCAACTAAATTAATATGAGAGATAAACGATTATTACTTATTTCGAATGTTGCCAGTTTTATTGAAAGCTAAGAATCGAGTAGCGAGAATCATAATATTAAGATCGATTCTTTCGATACCAGTAAGAAACGAGGGTATTGAGGAATCAATTTGACAGCCTAGTTTCAAGTGATTGGAGAGCGGCTCTCAAATTAAAGAAATTCATCTCAATATATTCAGCCAGGATTCAATCCATCATCGACAAAACGAACAAAACCAGAATGGTGTCTTTGTTTCTTCAAAGCTTAGAAAACAGAGTGGAAGATGGTCTAGGTTGAGCCTATTTCCCAACCTATTTTAAAATCATATATTGGATAGATTTTAACTATTCACCCTTTAGTTCAAATCTGGAAATCTGATGGGGTGGGTTGAGGTAGCCCTGAAAGAATATCTTGAAGCTGTAGAATTAAGAGCTCATACAAATTCACTCAATCTATTTTATATTATTTAAAAGTGATTTTTGAATTATTTTTACTAATAACTATTATGTTAGATGTGTTCCGGAGCAATTTTAAAATGTGTTGAACATTCAGTCATAAGCCCTGAATGAAGAATTACTGCTACTAAGCTGCCCATTTGTGTGCTTACATCTTTTAAGAAGCCAACACCTATCTAATATTTTTCAAAGTAATCAATTTTAGACTAAATAAACAAACGAAAAAAGTGATGGACCAGCCTATCCAAAAAGTTTTCATTTTCATTTATTCAAAGTAATTAACGTGCACTTTTTGAACCGACTGAATCACCAAAATGTCTGTGAGCGACACACCCTCTATGATCATTCTACCAGCCACAATCGACACGAGGCCAACGACTTTACTTCTCTTCTGAAGGAAGTTGTGCGATGGGTTTTTATCGCTCAAGAAAAATATGTGGAACCCAGCTGGGTTTAAACCCACAATCATAGGACCCTGAGGTGAGCATTTTACCCCAAGACCATAGAGGTCAACCTTTCCCCGATTAATTATTGGGAATTTCAATTAAAATACATTCTCATGTAAACTCATGTGCATATTTTAAAAATTAATTTATAATACACAAAACTGTATTTTGATTATTTTCTAAACAACATTATTTTATTCCTTTATTGTGAAAAATGACGCTTGGATAGAGGAATTGAGCCCAGACAGTGTCCAAGTGTCGTTTTACTAAACTTATGACTCTGATATTTGATGCTACTGTATCCGTACCTAAAGATCATTTTGATCTCCCAAGTTTCGCTAGTCATGTATAATTAATTGCACAAGTGTATGCTTTCTCTACACTATTAGATTACTTGGACACTCCAATTAATAAGTGGCCTAATCTTTCAAGTGAACAGTTTGAGAGAAATTATTACTGTTTTTGAACAAAGTAAAAGTTGAAATTTGACTTTTTTTCACCTGCTTAACGCTAGAATAATTCATGGTTGCATCCTAATTAGCATCACAGGTAGAGGAGAAAAGATGCTAATTAACTCACAAGTCCTAATCATCAGTATTTTGCTAACTATATGACACAAGTTTCTAAGAAAACAGTTTTTTTTGTTAGCATGTAAATAAGCGTGTTTTCTAAACTGAAATGCTCATGCCTCAAACACAATTGCCAACTTACTCGACTGCTGGGCGTGCAGGTACTGCAGCATAATCCAACAAACGGGCGCAGTTTGGGAGGAGGAAATGGATCTTCCCATCGCTGATCCTTCAACAACAGTCGCTGTGGAATACGGAACAAAATAAGTTATAGTAGGACTATAGTGATTAGGTACCTGCTTTGGTGGCCGCATAGTCTAAGGCGTCACTCTCATGTTAGGCTAGACTGCCGCTGAATGCTGGTCTGGTGTAATAAGGGTGGTTTTTCCAAAATTGTTATCCAATCTCCCTCCACACAAATGAAGGTACACTTCCACTAAATTTAACCTTTCTCATTCTTTACCCATTAGTGCAATTAGTATATATGCAAAGTTATAACCTGAACAGGTAGTAAGGAAAAAAGTATACAAAATTATATGTAATTAACTTGACCTAAAATATTTGTCTAGCTTTGGCTAATCTACCTAATTAAGATATATTATTACTAGCACCACGTCTTACTACCCGTTCGGGTTATACGCACTTACGCTAATGTGTAATGGTAGCGTGATTGTGAGATGAAATGGAGGACCCACAGTTTAATGTGGAATCCGAACCACGGTGGAGGCCTGGCATTCCCCACATTCACAAGATGTCTTGTCAGAGGTGAAGGAAGGGTTTGGTAATCAGATAAATCTGTGCCGGGACCGAGGATTGAACTTCGGCCGCCAGCATAGAAGTCTGACACCTTACCCCTACACCGCCAGGTCACCTACTGCTAAAGTTAGGTCATGTGAAATAACATACGTATGCTCACAAGAACCAAGGATCACACTTTTCAACATATCAAGTTTGCATTTTCAGTTTTCGAGCAAGGTACACATCGTCACCCGAGAATGCAAGTGTTCTATGTCCAATTTTTCACTTTTGTGTAAAAGAGCATTGAAGTTTGACCTTGTGTATAAAACCAATGTTACTAGAAAACAACTCGAACTTGTATCTTCTAAAGTAATTATTTAATAGTCTCAATTTCACCACAGGTGGATCATATGCATTCTAAATAAACGTATACACCAAATATCTCAAATTTAACCATTTTGGAGATAGAACACTTGCATTCTCGGGTGACGACATGCTGATTAAATGTCTTGTGAAAGTGACTTTATAACATTTTGAATTTATGATGGATAGACAATCTACTATAGTTGTTAATACTGTTATAGCTACACCTAAATAACCTATTCTTTAAATTGAAATTGACAAATGGACAAGGGGACCAAACCCGGGACCTTGGGATTAGTACACCAATGCTATTATCACCGAGCACATCCATCACAGACTCTGCCTTAAAATATGAGTAAGGAATGACCCTGGGCATGTGATGATTCTTGAATAGCTCAGTGGCAAGAGTAATGGCGTACTGAGCCAAAGGTACCGGGTTCGATTCCTGTGTCCAGGTATAGTTTTTCAATTCAATCGTAGCCTACTACATCCCAACAACAGCTGGACCGACTCCTGTATTGAACTGCATAGTGGACAATAGTTCCTGAAGTGTACGACTGGAATTGTTCATTTGTCAGGTGTTTATATAATATTATTCTCTATTACAAAACTACCTGTGTTTTCGAGCTATCCATAAGGAATTCTCATTTTTTTTACAGAGGCTTTAGGGAGTAGTATAATCCAGGGAATCCCAAACTTTTTAGACTGAAAGAACCCTTGAACCAGAAAAAATCAATTTTGGTCCTCAAATATTTTACACTAATATTACGTACATTCAATAATAACAGTTAAATTTGACAAGTATAAACGTGTGTGTGTATGTGTGTGTATATATATATATATAAATAAATCAGGTTTGAAAGAATTGCCAATACTAATTAATGTAGTGACATTTTATATTGTAAAACAAATTGAAAATATTCTAAAATTGCCCCATAGATTTTGAGATACCTATGAAATCACGACATTGGTAAGGTAGACAAGACATACTTTGAATCAAATTTTGTTGAAGTACAATAATCCTGCACCGGATAGTCCGGTACACACAGCCCCCCCCCCTCCCCCCTTGTTTTGGCTTAGCAGCTGCGTCATTAGCCAGCCAGTCAGTCTTTGTTTACATTTGTGACATTGTGCATTGTTCTATAATACCTAGCTTGTTCGTAAACCTGTGTGGACAGTGGTTGACAATTGGTATGCCACACAAATTTCCCGGGGTTTAAATTTAACAAACCATCTTGTGATAAATCTGTACTAGTTCCAGTTTTAAGCTGGTATAATGATAGTTATCTATCTTCCGGTTTCACTCGGAGTGAAGATTGTGACCAACCAGTTTCTATCTGTATCTTTTGTGGACCTGAGAAACTATACAATGGTTCCGAGCAAAATGAGGTGGCATCTAACCACCAAACATCCCAGTGAGTCCCAAAAACCATCATCATATTAATTTGAGCATCTTTTAAAATCACAACACAAGGCAGCAGCTAAAGTGCAAAAAGAGAAAGAAAGTTTCAAATAGTGCAGCTGAGGTGTCATTCAAAGTTGTTGATTGATTGCAAAAAAATAAAAAATAATAAGTCATTGAAATAAGCCAAGCGGTGTGCCTGACCAAAAGGGCCCTGGTGAGAACAATTGAAGCTTTGAGAGGGGACATTATCAAGATATTGTCACGGCTAGGAATAATAATTAGTTTAACTGCGAGGGCAGTGGAATGTTGTCCGACATTTTCTATAATGGAAACTTTGAAGACTATAGCTTTGGTAAATAGTTACTCTCCCTAAAGGGTTTAATAAGTCACTAAAATAATTATACTGGTTTAAATTAGGAGGGATAGCCAGCACACTTACCTTGGTGATACTGGAGTATAAATTATTTAGATATAACACTAAAAAACACATAAACACATTTTTAAGGACAAGCTTTCACTGTCACAGACAGCTTCATCAGGTCAGGAGAGTAGACTGACTTCTTGGTTGAACTGTAAGATTGACTGTTTTTAAGTTATGACATCACTGTATAGATAGCAGCACTATGAATAATGTTATATTAAATCTAATAGTAAGTGTGCTGGTAGGAAGGAAAGGAATTATCTAAGGTTGAGGTTGGGGGCTTGTCTGGATTTGATGATATATTGATGGGCCAGTTCCCATATCCTTAATTGTGAAGGGTTGCATATTGCTTTGTTCAGGGATTTGACCACCTTGGTTGTGTAACAGTTATTAAAGTCACAATTATGGGTTTCGGCATGTGTTGCTAAAGGCTTATCTTCATTTTTCATTTTTGTGTCATGTCGATGACCATTCATTCTCTTTCTTAGTGTTTCTGTTGTGAGACCGATGTACTGTGCTTGGCACTGCTTGCATTCCAGTTGGTAGATGAGGTTTTCAGAATCACAAGTATGGTGGCCTTTTATAGGATAATTTATTTTAGTTATGTTGTTGGAGAATGAATTTGTTGGTTTATGTATTGAGCAGGTTTTGCAGGGGGTGCAGTTGCAGGGAAAGGAACCTGATATTTGTTTGGGTTCGGGTTGAATAGTGGGGTCCGGCAGTTTGGGTTTTACAAGTAAGTTGCGTAGATTGGCTGGTTGTTTATAGGTTACTTTTGGAGGTTCCTTGAAGACAAGTTGTGTAGTGGTGGAGGATTGCAGTATGGGGAAACCTGTTTTCAATATATCATCAAATCCAGACAAGCCCCCAACCTCAACCTTAGATAATTCCTCTCCTTCCTACCAGCACACTTATTATTAGATTCAATATAACATTATTCATAGTGCTGCTATCTATACAGTGATGTCATAACTGAAAAACAGTCAGCTGTGGACAGTCAACCTTACAGTTCAACCAAAAGCATCAGTCTACTCTCCTGACCTGATGAAGCTGTCTGTGACAGTGAAAGCTTGTACTTAAAAATGTGTTTTTTAGTGTTATATCTAAACAATTTCTACTCCAGTATCAACTAGGTAAGTGTGCTGGCTATCCCTCCTAATTTAAACCATGATTTAACCTAATGCTCTATAGCACATAACCTAAAATAATTAATTATAAGAAACAATAAAGCCTATTGTAAGTTAAATTAGAGACAAATTAGTTTAAATAGTAAAGTAGGTCCTATGTGTCAAATAATGTAGTTTGGACCTAAAATTTCAAACATAGAACATAGACCTAAGGGCAATTCCACATTTAACGTAATTACTAATTTTAATTCTTTTGTGGTATTTTAAAGAAAATTTGATAAGAACAATTCAAATTAATCAAATTTCTATTAAACTCCTTACATATACATAACATAAACTTTATTTTAATACCCGCAGATTTTTTTGTCACACTAATATTATTTACTAATTAATTATTAGTTGGTAACAGAATGACATAGTTTGGACACAGTTATCCGACATCATAAAAAGAGTACAAACTCAGCCCTACCACTCACATGTAGAAGCTACAAAATTTAAACCACTTAGACAAACTTATCAGCTACACAATGATAATATATTAGAAGTTACATTTTGTAAATCTTTACTTATTTGAAAAATTCCATTTAAAAGTAACAGAATGACCATTTTGTGGTAACGGCATGACAAGTTGACAATGTAGGCCTCTCGTTGTGCTTCATTGATAGGTGTGGGTAAAAAGTACCTATCCCTGTTATCAATATTAGGTGACAGTACTTCCTAATGACTTGGCTTGCTTCAACCCAATTCTTGTCCTCCTTTGTAGGAAAGTAAAAGTTTGCACACCGAGCACTTTTTCTCAAAAACGTCATTTCATAACATGTGGTCCTACAAACATCAACTTGTTTTACTTGTCCTACAAAGAATCGTTGAGACTTTTTTTCCAGCAAAAGAAACCAAAGCAAAGTCTCCTTGAAACAAAATAGGGTTATGATCAAGACATTTGTATTTTTGATGAGAGAAATTGCATCTTCATCTCGGAACTTGTGGACAGAGAATAACACTGACGCTCAATTATAAATGGAGCAATAGGAGTTACTGCATGAAGAATCTTGGTCTCTGGGACTGGAGAAATGTCATCCCACCTTTGATCTAATTCATTTGTATGAATCCCTATATAATGGGCCTGTGTTAGGACATGTGCAGCGTGCAATGCCTACAAACATATTAGCATTACGCACAGCATAATTCCCAGCTTTGCACATTGTTCAAACTGTATGTTTTAAGGTGTTGCCAATTCTATCAACAACACCTTTGCCATGGGACGGGGCAAAGAAATGCCATGAAACATGAAAATTATAGTTTTCCTTATAGAATAGTAAGTTGGCAAACTAAAAATCGTTGTTTAAATTGAATTGCTGCACCATCAATCATAAATGTGATAGTCTTTATTTTTGGTTCAACTGAAATAAAATGGGTCACAAGCTTAGCTAAAAAGCTGCGAACAGAATATTTGTGTCCTAGCTCCTCACTAACTATTGCACATGGATAGCCTGTTTCTCTCATTCCATAAATAAATTGTGAAGATGGTAATTTGTGACTTGGCCCAATGTGCAATTTGAATTTCATTTTGTTGCTCCACAGTGTAATTTTCTGTAAAGTTCACTTGAATAACTACGTGTTGTTTACTAACTTGTAACTTAAGACTGTTGGCGTTTATTAAAAGTGTGAGCTAGAAAATCAGGTTTTTGCTTTTGGAGAGCCTCAAGACAGTGATTGCTCCATGGTACCTTCCTTGTCTTGAAGAGAGACTCTTTGGTTCATTGTCTCCCACTGTACCTTCCTTGTCTTGAAGAGAGACTCTTTGGTTCATTGTCTCCCACTGTACTTTCCTTGTCTTGAAGAGAGACTCTTTGGTTCATTGTCTCCCACTGTACTTTCCTTGCCTTG
>CABEEJ010001674.1:92929-110617 GCA_901482245.1 Timema douglasi
ACTGAATACTCCCGTACTAGATAGTCATGAACCAGCGATGTGCCGCGAAAAATTATATATATATATATCATAATAAATACCCGCCTCAGTGGCGTAGTTGGCTAACGCGCTTGTCGTGTTGAGCTCGACTGCTGAGGACGGGGAGATCGAGGTTCGAATCTCGGTCGGGTGAACTGGGGGTGGTTTTCCACTTTCCCTCCACGCAAATGCGGGTTCAATTCCCCTAATTCAACCTTCCCAATTCCCAATCAATTAGCGTAATTAGTACTTAAAGCGTATAACCCGAACAGTTAGTAAGACGCGGTACTAAATAATAAAATCATAATTTATATTATATATATATTATCATAATTTATTATATATATATATATATATATAAATTATGAAACAAGTCCCTGGACGTTTAGTCCCCACCTGGTGCAAGTGGGGAGTACACTTAGAGCATGCATAAACAATTTTAGATTTGTTCATAATAATAATTTGGTTTAAAGCACAATCCAAATAGTAAATTGTATAGTCAGTACATTATGCTATTTTGAGTCCTTTTGAATAAAACTAATCTAGCTATGGTATGAATTTATTATTAGTATTTTATATTTTAATGTAAAATGTAAGTATCAACTGTAAGAATTTTAATTCTGTCGATTTATATTTTTATTTAGTTTTAATTTGATCTTATGTGTTTTATTTATTTTGACGCGAATGCCATGCGGCCAGATATCATACTATATTTAATTAATTTTCTTTATATTCATTTTTAAACTTATTGTTTTCAACGGACATTGCGTTGCGTCGAAGGAAACACCAGATAATAATAATACTTTTAACAGAAACAGAATTATAATTATCTACCGAGTTTTTGTTCAAATATTCCATCCACAGTTTATTTTTAACGTCTTCTACGAGTTTATACGAGAATCATAATGGCCGCGCTACACGAGGAAGAAAGAAATGGTCCGTAGCAGTAGGGGAAGGCAGGGGATGTGACGACACAAATACGTCATCCAAGCTCGTATATTTTATTTTAAAAGACCCGCGAGGAAAAAAAGAAGAAATAGGGTTTATTTACAAACAATGATTATTTGTCAAACTTTCAGATATCAGAGACTGCATCCATTTAGTTAAAGATTCAAATTTTATCGAGCGTCTTAATTATTATTTCTTTCCCCCCAGATATTCCTTGTTTATACTTTAATTTCACATATTTATAGACATATAATTTAGAACTTGAATCCGAAAGATTTTTGGAATCTCTACGAGAAATGCCGATAGGCGGTAATTGGAAGAAAGAAGCGGGACTGGCGTCTTGGAGCTAAAGAGAAGGTGACACATTATTTTCAGTGCAACAAAAACTGAAATTCTAACAGTTATTTCTTGAAATAATCTTTTAAGTGTTCATCAAAATTACTACCATAGACGCAACGACAACTTTAGACCATTGTTAAACCTCTTCAATGACGATTCTTGGATTTTCAGTGAGTTTTTTACCAACTCACAGTTTCAACGACGACCTCTCGGGCCATCTTGAGGTGACATCAACAATTTTTGTTTTTAAAGTTTTAATCTCCACACAGCTTCGACGCAGACGTTATATTCTTATGAACCTTTTCCACTACCTACAATTTAAATATTTCGTGATATTTTCTTCTAAAGTAAGAACTATATATTTTTATTTTTTCTCAAGACACATTTTTTTTAACAGTGAATCTTGAAAAAGTCTTCTGGCCAGAATCATTCCGACACGACTGCAATGTCTTTTTTTATTGTACCTTTATTTAACTATTAACCTCATTAAGGACATCTATTATTAGAGTATCTCAAAAATTATAATAATTTTATTATTATTTAAATAATTATCCACAAAGATTGGACTTAAGATTTTTTATACTAATACATCAACTTACAGAACTGTTATTTGAATTATAAATTGTATTTTAGCTTTATAATTGAGTAGACTTCTGTTAGGCAGGGTAACATTTAGATTGACAGTTATTTACTAAAGTAAGACCAAACTTAATTTTTTTTCTCAGAGTCAAATCCGTTGTTAGTTATTTTATTTATATTAATATCACCATAATTCTATGGTATCCACCTTGTTACTATTGCTATCAAAACCTCACATATTTAGCGAGGTATCGCCTGCAATCAGTTCCCAAGGAGGCTGCTGAACTTGAAGGCCAGTATTGTTGTACGGAAGGGGAGTACATTGTTGACTTGGTACAATAAAGGTATATTTTCCCCCCAACATAACCCAGAGGTCCCGAAAGAGTCTCGTATTCAATTTTATGCATTATTATTATTATTATTATATTATTATTATTATTTTAAGTTTAAATGTTGGTTTTGAACCCAAAGTATTGTATTCATTCTAAATCTGAGTTAGCCCACCATTCTTTTTGTAACGATGTTCCAAACAACAGATATCCAAAACCTACAACCTGGTAATATAGAGGTTTTACACTCACCAAGGCTCACCAACTCTCACCAAGTCTCGCCAAGTCCGACCGAGACCTCTCCCCGTCAAATGGGACGCACGTGAACGCAGCGGCACATCCACTCTCGTGGCTTGGATAATGAAGACTGTCTGAGACGCGAACCAAATCAGCGCCTCGCCCAATCTCTTAACAATGCTGTTGCCAACTTGACTTCACGAACATCCGCCCCTCGAATGTTCCAGGTTGGCCTAGTAATTACTGGGACGTCCGCGATATGCCCAGAGCGCTAATCTCCACCCTTCTTTTTGTTCCATGTGCTTCCCCTTCTTTCCCCCTTTACTGAGAACTTGTTAGATCTGTTTATGGTATATAACAACAGCTGTCATTTCATATGATACTCATTGTATCACTGGCTCTTACCAGGTGAGGGCGCTTGGTTAAAATTAATATTAGGGAAAATTTATCGAAATTCACTTTGGCTTTAAATATGGGGGGGAATATTATTCTAAATTTCTGTTTGGCGATTCTTTTATGTTTATAAATGGGGACTTTTATTTGATTTGGCGTGGGTGATCCACGGTTCAATATTGGTAACTTTCTGGGGGGATTCGTATTTGAGTTAGTACATTTTATTAACTGTAGGTGCGCCCGAACCTTTATCTTGGCTGATCTATGTAATAGTTTAATATTGTCTTGGATATTTTTAGGCGATATAAGTTCGCTCAGTATTAGATGTATTTTATATGGAATAGTTTGTTTAAGTTGTCATGAGCGTAACGGGAATTTGGGGAACTTATTGCACATTTACAAGTCTTAATGTTAGATGCATTTTATATGGAATAGTTAGTTTAGGTTGCTATGGACGCAACGGGAGTTTGGGGAACTTATTGTACGTTTACAAGTATTGTTGTTAGATTAGGTTATGCTTGGTAATTTAGGATAAGTCCCCAACGGCCATTGTTGCAACCTCTACTTAAAATAATTAGGCCGACAAATCATGTATATTTTCATAGTTATGTGAGCCTAAGTTTTATGAGCACTTTTCTTGTTAATTTATACTCCAGTTAAAGCTATGGATGTAAGCACGCCCTTGGGCGCTAAATTTGAATGTTGACTTCTAACTTTCACTCTATGTTCCCTCTGTGGGACGAGTAAAATATTGCAAGTTATGGCGGCTTAGTCTGTACTTTGGCAGACTAAGCGTAGGCTGATTAAGCCATTAATGTACTCTTGTATTAGTATATCATTGTAATTTATCAGAAATAAAAAAAAAAATTTCTCTTGTGACCTCATGGTTATTTTTTGGGGCACACTTCCCGACCTCTGTGTGAGCGTCACATTTTATAACCTATTTTATGTAATTTTTTTTAAAAGACGTCACTGGACTTAAAGCTAATAAATAGATAAATGGATTTTTTCAAATATTTCCCCCTCTTTCCTATAAAATACATTGCTCATTATGATTATATAAATTTATATTAAAGTCAGTTTATTTACATAACTTTGATTAAACTTTAATTATTTATTTTATTGATTTAGTAATTTCAATGTAAATTCACAACTCTGGCATGTCATTTGTCCTGGGAGACTGCTAATTAGCATTTTAATAAATTACTATTGATTAACGTTCTCCATCTCACCTGTCCGGGCTGTGCGCATTGTGGGGTAGGGAGGAGTAAATTAGAATTTAGAAGAAATGTTACATCATTTACACAGAAGGAATATGGACAGTGATACATTATAGCAACTAAATAGGCTATACTCATCGAGTTTTAACTTTGTTATTTATACCATGCAGCAACATACAATAAGGTCCAATATTACAATATCTCGTCAAAATCCTCGTAACTTAACCGTCGGTTAAACTTGGCGTTGTGTTTTACAATACTATTCTTATGTGCTCGTCAAATTACATCAAGGTGCCTTTCATTAGTTCTTACCGCTAACTTTCTCAGACGACCAGATTTGTTTCAAGTATTTGATCGATTTGCTTATATTATTATATCGTATGGTCAAATTAAGTTATTACAATGTCTATGGAGCTGTCCTGAAAACAAATCAAGACAAACCTTAGTGGGCTCAATTTATCATGTCATGAGTCTTTGTCTGCTAACGTTTATGGTTTGTTTGTTTTTTCTAAAATGTCTGTTGAAAATAATATCGGTCTTGTAAGTCTTGGGACTCTTAAAAAGTGTATATCATCTTAAAAGTCGTCATCATCATACAATAAATCACCCATTTTAGAAGATAAATAAATTAATGTAGCCTCAATTTAATAACAATCGCCTTGAAAACAATACGACGGCGTATTTAGCGTTGTTAATGTGGACGTTATATTAATGACTAATGGTAAGGTAGACCTCACGGCGAGGAAAGGTGAGGGTTTTTGCAGTTTTTAAATCACAGCATTTTATTGGTCAAATGAATCAAATATCTCTTCAGTACAAACATGAAGTTTAATTCTCTTCACATGTAGACCAGGCGGTAGCCATTGTTTTGACGGAAATAATTAGGGCAAGGCTGGACATTGTTTTGATCGCTTTATTTCGGGGGTATAATGAACATAATAAGTTTTACCCCTCAAAAGACCTCTTCATTGGCTGCCATATTGGAAAAATGGAGCAAAATTTCAGTTTTTCACCAATATATTCGTTTGTGTCAGTTTTACAATGAAAATAGTTATTACCGATATTGGAGATAGTTAAATTCTCTTGGTGACGTGGTGGTCCAGGGGTAAGGTGTCAGACTTCTGTGCTGAGGTCCGGGGTTCAATCCTCGGTCCCGGCACACATTTATCTGATTACCAAACCCTTCCTTCACCTCTAACAAGACATCTTGTGAATGTGGGTAATACCAGGCCTCCACCGTGGTTCGGATTCCACGTTAAACCGTAGGACCTCGATTTCATCTCACAATAACCCTACCATTACACATTAGCGTAAGTGCGTATAACTCGAACGGGTGGTAAGACGCGGTGCTAATAATAATAATAATAATAATAATAATAATAAAATTCTCCACAAAAACTGTTACAAGGACACAAACTGAGGTATTGGTGAAACACTGAAAACTTGCTTCATTTTTCCAATATGGCGGCCAACGCAGAAATCTTTCAAGGGGGAAAACCTAATATGTTCTTCATCAGAGCCCGAAATAAAGTGATCAAAACCGTTCCCAGCTTTCCCCTAATTATTTCCGCTAAACGACCATTCTGGGCCTCTGGCGCCTGGGCTCCTGGCGAGTTGTTCTTTCAAGGTTGTCCTAGGATTTAATCACAACTTTTTCTCTTCGTTTGAAAAGTTCATCATCTAATATCACTATGCTCATGGCATATATTTAACAAAATGTTGATACTACAATGTGAAGAAAAGTAAACTCTATGTTTGTGTAGAAGCAATATTTTATTTATTTTGTCCAAAAAAAAGTTTTATCAACAATGATAGCCTGTTACTTTTTCATTAGTGTTGTGATAACTGCACATCATATGACTTGACGTATGCATTCTTGAAAGTAGACCTTGTTGCTTCTATAGCTGTCAGATAAGGGTCTCCATATACAAATTGTAATGTGGACATGTAGTTTACCATTTGTTAGCCAATTAGTGAGAACGTAGAGCTCTCTAGAATGTATGAATGTATTCAGTTTAACTGTTGCATAAATAATGAATCAACGTCCCAACGTTATTCCGAGCATATGATGAATAATAATTATAGATTGAAGGTCACCTTGCCATACTCATTGTTTAACAATACCATTGTTGTAAAAGGAAATCCACGATGCTTCGTCAATACATAATGGCGTGAGTACAGAGTCAAACACGTAGTGGGAGATTTTAATTAACCACATATTTTGATAGCGTTATCACTTTCTAGACGCCAGACATGACTTACAAACTAACACTTTTAACTCTAAATATCAAGGATTTAGGTACTGGTGGGGTTTGGGGGTTTAAGGGCATCCACAAAACCTTTATTATTTAAATTTGCAATAGCATTTTCTATCGGAGTCCCCTTCCAGAAACATAAGCTTTCCCCGCCCTCTCAAACAATTGTAGCGCCAAGAGACATCGAAAATAACCTCATGTAATCTTCAGCTGTCACTGCTTATTAACACCTACAATAATAATGATAATAATAATAATAACAATAATAATAACCTTATAGTAAAATATTGTCACAAAAATTAACAGAAAAGAAATGTGTTTGTGCTTTCAAAAAGGCCCTTCCTATAAAAACATTGGCCAGTAGATGATCACCAACCTTGAGATAAATGAAACTGACATTAATAGATAAAATAAAGGGTCAACAGATAAAAATAGTTCTGTCATAAAAGAGTGTCCGGATGTTAAAAGTGAGTTCTTTATTTTCTATTCTAGTCGGTCATCTTCTTCTTTAATGATTTTATTAAATCTTCTTACTTTCTATTTACAAAACATTTTACAATAAACATAAATGAATAATAATAATATTTACCAACCCATAAGGGTTCTTTAATATATCGTGTCCATCGAGAAAAAACAAAATCAAAGTCATTTTATATCCCCCAAATAGGGCACAAATCACATAATGGCGAGGGGGTATATTGACCCCCCCGCACGGCACATTTCACCTAGTTGGTGTCATACTGTGGGTGCCCGTTCCGTCTCCGGGCGACCCGCGCACTGTCTGTTGAGCTCGGCCTATATGGCCGGCATACCCCGCTGTCTGGCCACCCCTCCCAGTCTCACACGACTAGAAGGGGGGTCACGACTCCCCAGATTCTTGTTGTTTACATTTGAACACTGACGAGTATACCTTAGAACAGTCCACACATTTAACACGGTGTTAGGCACGTTTGAACTATGAATTATTTATCATGTACGTGGTGTATTTTAATTGGTGCCAAATATTATAAGCGTGTTCCCATCGACCAGACACTAAGAAACGTTCATATTATAAACATACATCTAAACACTCATAGTTTCAGAGGTCAGAGGAATTTTACTGTTCAGTTAAGAAGCAATCTAACAGAAGAAGTAACGCAACTATACAAAAGAAAGTTTAACTAAAACAAACAAATACATCATATTTGGTAACAAAAATGGTTAAAAATGGTGTCCTGCTTCGGTGCACCCTCTAAGCCTGCGGTGCACGCTTTGTCGTCCTCTGTTGATTACATATGAGGTGTTATGTATTCGCTCACTACCATATGTGACACACTCTCTTAAAACCTAAACATGAAGCACACAAGGGTTACGTAAACAATGGACTTTAAATCTCCTCAGAGATAAAAAAAAAATCAATTGGGCTCAAATTTGGTGATCGAGCTGGCCCCTCAACGGATCCCCCACGACCAACCAATCTTTGAGGAAAACCTTCAATAACTCTAAAACTAAGCGTTTCTAACCCATGTTATGAAGCTTTTTTTTAATTTTTGGTGGATGGGAATACACCCTTTTAATATTTGACACCGATTAAAACACACTGTGTAAAATAATCATTTGTATATTAATTAATTTTGATAAATTTATGTTAGTTATGAAAGATCTATCTCTAAGGCCTACACTGAGCTTTGTTTATCTCGTTTAAAATTAGGGATTATACTTCTAGAATCCTCAAATACCTCGACTCCTTAAGGATAGTCGAGACGCGACAGTTAGAAAAAATTCATATTCGAGATTATTAAAGAATTAAAACACTATTTTTGTTTACAATTTTTAATAACTTTTTTTTAGGGATCTTATGATGCTAACCAGTGGCTTAGCCTGTTATAAAATTATAGGACAAACCCAATAACCAGACCCCAGACAGTTAATTTACCATATCATAAGGTTACGATTGCTATTTTCTATAGCAATTGAAGTTATTAATGTGAACACAGTCAGACATGAAAAAAAACCAACTATACAATCGTGAGAAAGTTAGCAGCTAATGTTTATTTATTATTTGTACACTTTGTAAGCCAATGGCTAACATAATATGGACTATGAGAGGTAAACATATTTTTTAAATTATACTCAAAAATATTACGGTTATTAATGAGGTTATTGAAACTTAATGATTTAAAAACTAATATTTGGACGAATTTAGATCCCCTTTTGTTTTAGTTTAAAATATTTTATGCCAGTTTTAATGGGTTACTTCCATAGCCTTGAAACTCGAACATGACAACTTTGATGATTATAAATGAATCATTTCTGTTACTTCCATGACATCAAACCTTTTTTGAACTTTGGAAACACCTGCTGGGCTCTGACTAAAAGTAGTACAGGTGTTCGAAAAGTCCTACATTATAGGAACAACTAATACATATATATTTCAATTGAATCATGTTGACGCTGGAAGATCGTGTTAAGATCATCTCACTCGGCGGAGGTGAACGTTGGTCACAAATAGCGGTGGCTGGTGAGTTCACCAGACCTCACCCCGAAAGACAAGCGCGACACGGTCACACGGTAGCTGAGTGGATCACTCGCCGACTTTCCGCGTTAGGAACGTCCAGGCACCTCACCGGAAGTACGTGAAACAGTATTGACAAAGCTCCACGCTAGTACAGAGCAGTCCTTACGGAGCAAAGTTTTTAAATGGACATACCATCCATTATATCCTGACGAAAGAGGAATTTCATCAGATTCTGCATCGTCTGACTGAAGATTATCCCGACCGTCGGATGGAAATGTATGAGAGGTTCCTTGGTCAGATAGACACAGCTGGTCATTTCCTCAGGAACGTGCTATTCTCCGACGAGGCAGATTTATGTGAACGGAGAAGTCAACAAGCAGAATTTCTTATACTGGTCGCCCGAGAATCCTCATTGGTACTATGTAGACGAGGAGGACAGCGAATCATCGTGCGGTGAGGAATCTGGGACGGCTACCTCATTGAACCATTCTCCTTTTCCGCTTCAGTGACAGGTGAAACATACCTGCCGATGTTAGGATATCAGCTTATACCTGAGTTGGACCTGATGGGCGAACGACCAGGCTGGTTAGTGCAGGGTGCTGCTCTACTCCATTATGCCACACCAGTGAGGCATTTGACGACAAGTTTCCCGATAGATAGATCGGTTACAGAGAACCCCACTCGAGACCGACATGTTATACTTAACTGTAATTAACATAAAATTCCGCCTCCAACATGTTTTGAACTCAAAGACCCACATATTGATCACGTGTTGACTACATATTGTGACTTCACTATGATCCGGACATCCTGTAGTTATAACAAGGCAGGTGCATATTTCTGTTCTCATCTAGGACAAAACACACTTACTGGTTGAAAAGATATTAATAGGTATTGTGGCACACGGAAGTGAATGTTACATTAGTCTTTTTTACTACTATTAGAAGGGAAAGTTAGAAATGAAAATACATTTATCAGTAAAATGCAGTCTCTGAGGGGAGGGGAGAGTTTGGGTGGAGGGAGAGTTTTTTTTTATGACAAATCTATTTTGTCCAAAACAAATAAAAATATTGCTTCAGTAATGTTAAGTTTAGTTTAATTGTCTACACCTCTCGACCACAACAGTTTTTAAAGATGTCATGACAGCATCACGGAATTCGGACAGGACTTGATCTCTTCATTTAAAAAGTTTGTATTCGAATCCCACTGTGCCGATGAAAACTATTCAAGAAATATTTTGATTATCATGTATCATTATTTTTTAAACTAAACGTACCTAATTAATAAATATTTTATTAATTGTTGGCCTTAAATGTTTGAGATAAAAACTGCAAAAATACTGACATTAGTTCGTCTTCTCTACCATACCACCTAAAAGTGATACTGACCGTAGCTCGTCTTCTCTACCATACCACCTCAAAGTAATACTGACCTTAGCTCGTCTTCGCTACCATACCACCTCAAAGTAATACTGACCTTAGCTCGTCTTCTCTACCATACCACCTCAAAGTAATACTGACCTTAGCTCGTCTTCTCTACCATACATCCTCAAAGTAATACTGACCTTAGCTCGTCTTCTCTACCATACATACTCAAAGTAATACTGACCTTAGCTCGTCTTCTCTACCATACCACCTCAAAGTAATACTGACCGTAGCTCGTCTTTTCTACCATACCACCTCAAAGTGATACTGACCCTAGCTCGTCTTCTCTACCATACCACCTCAAAGTAATACTGACCTTAGCTCGTCTTCTCTACCATACCACCTCAAAGTAATACTGACCTTAGCTCGTCTTCTCTACCATACCACCTCAAAGTAATACTGACCTTAGCTCGTCTTCTCTACCATACCACCTCAAAGTAATACTGACCTTAGCTCGTCTTCTCTACCATACCACCTCAAAGTAATACTGACCTTAGCTCGTCTTCTCTACCATACCACCTCAAAGTAATACTGACCTTAGCTCGTCTTCTCTACCATACCACCTCAAAGTAATACTGACCTTAGCTCGTCTTCTCTACCATACCACCTCAAAGTAATACTGACCTTAGCTCGTCTTCTCTACCATACCACCTCAAAGTAATACTGACCTTAGCTCGTCTTCTCTACCATACCACCTCAAAGTAATACTGACCTTAGCTCGTCTTCTCTACCATACCACCTCAAAGTAATACTGACCTTAGCTCGTCTTCTCTACCATACCACCTCAAAGTAATACTGACCTTAGCTCGTCTTCTCTACCATACCACCTCAAAGTAATACTGACCTTAGCTCGTCTTCTCTACCATACCACCTCAAAGTAATACTGACCTTAGCTCGTCTTCTCTACCATACCACCTCAAAGTAATACTGACCTTAGCTCGTCTTCTCTACCATACCACCTCAAAGTAATACTGACCTTAGCTCGTCTTCTCTACCATACCACCTCAAAGTAATACTGACCTTAGCTCGTCTTCTCTACCATACCACCTCAAAGTAATACTGACCTTAGCTCGTCTTCTCTACCATACCACCTCAAAGTAATACTGACCTTAGCTCGTCTTCTCTACCATACCACCTCAAAGTAATACTGACCTTAGCTCGTCTTCTCTACCATACCACCTCAAAGTAATACTGACCTTAGCTCGTCTTCTCTACCATACCACCTCAAAGTAATACTGACCTTAGCTCGTCTTCTCTACCATACCACCTCAAAGTAATACTGACCTTAGCTCGTCTTCTCTACCATACCACCTCAAAGTAATACTGACCTTAGCTCGTCTTCTCTACCATACCACCTCAAAGTAATACTGACCTTAGCTCGTCTTCTCTACCATACCACCTCAAAGTAATACTGACCTTAGCTCGTCTTCTCTACCATACCACCTCAAAGTAATACTGACCTTAGCTCGTCTTCTCTACCATACCACCTCAAAGTAATACTGACCTTAGCTCGTCTTCTCTACCATACCACCTCAAAGTAATACTGACCTTAGCTCGTCTTCTCTACCATACCACCTCAAAGTAATACTGACCTTAGCTCGTCTTCTCTACCATACCACCTCAAAGTAATACTGACCTTAGCTCGTCTTCTCTACCATACCACCTCAAAGTAATACTGACCTTAGCTCGTCTTCTCTACCATACCACCTCAAAGTAATACTGACCTTAGCTCGTCTTCTCTACCATACCACCTCAAAGTAATACTGACCTTAGCTCGTCTTCTCTACCATACCACCTCAAAGTAATACTGACCTTAGCTCGTCATCTCTACCATACCACCTCAAAGTAATACTGACCTTAGCTCGTCATCTCTACCATACCACCTCAAAGTAAAACTTCAGAAAATGAGCTTCATTTTTACATTGGACTTGATTAAATCTTTATTTAATTTTTTTTAAACCTGACAATATAAAACTACAAAAATATTATCAAGATTAAATATTTTCTTTGAGAACGCGATATTTACCTAGTGTCGTCTGTAGATTGGGATATTTTGTTTGTTTTATTGTGTACTAGCTCTGAATAGCATTATTTAAAACACTTAGGCGTAATTATGCTCTTTATTTTATTATAATTATTATGCTATACTCTGTTAATAAATAATAAAAACAGCACGTCGACAGCACGATAATACACTGAAAAAGCTGTTTCTTTGTCCGACAGAAATGACCTTGATTGGTTCTTGCAGCCAATCATTAACTCTAGCTCTAAGAGCAAGTTGTCAGGTCACAAAAAGTGGCAAGACTTCTTTGTTTCTTTCTTACTCTCAGTTTCTTCAGATCTCAACTTTCTCCGCAGTAAAATAGCGAGCGCACTTCCCTCGGACAGTTTCTCTATAAAGCTCAATAAAAGGCACTTCGTACTCTTTGTTTACAGACATATTTTAATTTTACTCTTAAAGTGATGTTAACGCACTCGAAAGCTTACAAAGATATTAAAAACTTAAATCATTTCCTTCTGCGAGAAAAATGGACTTTGCGAAGATTCGAAACCTCCTTCGTTTAGACTGGGACACCCAACATAACCTTCGGAACACTTGGAAGAAAGAAGAACTCCCTAATATTTAATAAAAAATATTTTAAAATTATCACTAAATACGACATATTTTAACATACAATTATTTTTAGGACTATGACTCAAGCATATTTCAGATACGTAAAAATAAAAAAATAATGTTGTGCTTTGATTTTATCTCTGAAACTTTATTTTTACGTAAATGCACTTAATAAAAAAATTAAGAAAAATTAAAAGTAGGGATTTATGACAACAACAAAACCTTCATATTCTCATCCACACCCCAGGACTTTTTTTTTTATCACCTCTTCTTACTACCTGTTTGGGTTGTACACATAATGTCCTCACTACGCAAATTGTTTTCGGGATAGTGAAGGTAGTGTACCCACATTTGCGTGGAGGGAGAGTTGAAAACCTTTTAGAAAAAAACTATAACCTCAGGACAACTAAATAGGATTCAAATCTTGACCATCCCATCACCAAAAAAGCTAGAAAAGACGAGACAGACATTTAGTCTGCGCGTCCACCGTTGCAAGTCACAGTACGTTTAGATGATAAAGTAGGCGCAACAGAGTGATAGGCTTTGAAATACGTGTATAGTGTTTATTAAACACAAACTTGTGGACACAAACAAAACAGCGCACACTTTTCATTGAGCACAGCCTCCTGTAACACGAGAGTGGGAGAACTGTGGCCAGTCTTACCTCAACGTGGCCAGTCATGCCTCACCGTGGCCAGTCATACCTCACCGTGGCCAGTCTTGCCTCACCGTGGCCAGTCTTAAAGATCGAGAACGCTTATCTACGAGATATTAGGATGTGACTATCGAGAACAAAACAAAATAACCTAAACTAAACTACTATTAAACTGTCACCGAGCTATTAGCAACGTTTTAACTAACTAAAGAGACTATTAAGTAGATAAACACCTAAAATAATTAAATAAAAGAACAAATAAATAAATGAAAGACATAACATAATAATTGATAAGACATAGAAGCGTAGTTGATAGTACTAGCCAGTTGTTACACAGTCCCCTAACAGGTCGTAAGCCATTGTTACGTCCCCCTGTCCACTGGTCCCCGACACACCAGTTAGTGTCTTCAGGATGTTGACTGAGGTCCCGGTCAGGTGGTCTCTAACCCTCTATTACACCACAAGAGGACGTGTTGGAACTCATTACTAGTGTCCGCGAGGGGTGAGGTTAGGTTAGGTTAGGTTAGGTTAAATGTACTCGGATCTTTGTGATGGGAAAGTGGGGAACCATTTGGGGCGGGGGGATTTCAGCTCACTCAGCTGAGACCCAAACCCCAACCTCAGCAACACTATCAAGACGAGACTGTCGCCTTGGTCCGAGAGTCAAAGGATAAGGGTAGTTATTTACTGGTCCATCAGCAACTTACAATAATTCTATGATATAAGATGAAGAAGAAGATTAATTTTAAAGAAATGTGCTTGCATTTTCCTTGAGGGCGGATGGGAAAATCACACAGCAAATCCCATGCACATTGTTATGGTCCAAACCTTCTCGTCAATATCGACCAAGTTCAGCTCACATCTGCATCAATGGGCACGCAGACTAAACGTCAGACTCATCTGGTCCGCCAACTACAAGGTGATCGGAGAATTCCGACCGGACGTACTGAAGGTGGTTTTCCCTTAATGGTTCCCCACGCTCTCTCCACAAAAATGGGGGTGCATTTCCTCTGAGCTCCGCTTTCTGTATCTTTACCCCAGTAGCGTATTTATATGCAAGGACGGGTGGTAGGAAGAGGTGGACAGTTTGCAGCGCCAGTACCTCTCGGCAACCGCTGCAGGCCCCTGAACGTGTTTCTGAGGATTCAACAAGAGCAAATCAGGAACGCGGTCACAAGATGAGTCAACCACAAGATTTTAGCCCCATCCGAGTTGTCCACTCTGCACGAATTGAAATAATTTCAGTTTTTCCTGTTCTGCATGACATTTGCTTGGGGGACCCAATCACATATTTCAAAACAAACTAAATAGGCCTGCAAAGCGAGATACAGACATACAGCTGTGTTTACTGTTGCGAGGAGATTTGAAAAGCTCGTTAAATGCAAAGCGAGTGTATCGTTCTTGTTCTGTTTTAATTTATTTCACGACACAACACAACAATTTGAACTTACGTCTTGACACTAATATTAGAGAGCTGAATATCGACTCTAGAATGTAATGTGTTGAAAGTGAGCTGTGTCTTGTACGCTGCAAAGCACCAATCCTGCAATTATCCACTCAGGGAGATTCCGATTTCTATTTTCGACAAAAGTGTGAACAAAGTTTTAATGACGCGAGGACCAAACCCGCATCTAATTTTTATGACGCAAACACGACTTTCAAACAAATCTATTTCCACACGACGAGAGAGTGCCACAGAAAACGAACGTATTCAATAAACTTATGATGTGTTTTAAACTCTACTTTGATCTTGTTTACACTCAGAACCTCAAAACTAAACACAAGATTTTGTTTGGATTTATCATAAATGTTCATTAAAATGCCTCGGCAGATTATATACAGCAGTGCTCAGTGTATTAGCGCATGCTCTAGTTCCTCTATAACTACCCCCCCCCCTCCCCACGCATCCCATAACGAATCTTTACACAAAAAACAAGTATACAGTGTTATTTGGAGGTCATACACTCCAGAGACAGAATCGTTAAAGACATTTATAAAAAATTTGGAAGAAAAAAAAAAATCACTCATCAGTATAATATTATTATTATTAGCGTCTTACTACCCGTTCGGGTTATACGCACTCACGCTAATGTGCAATGGTAGGGTGATTGTGAGATTAAATGGAGGACCTACACTTTAACGTGGAATCCGAACCACGGTGGAGGCCTGACATTCCCCACATTCACAAGATGTGATTAATACAGGTCTTGTCAGAGGTGAAGGAAGGGTTTGGTAATCAGATAAATCTGTGCCGGGACCGAGGATTGAACCCCGGACCTCATCACAGAAGTCTGACACCTTACCCCAGACCACCAGGTCACCATCAGTATACTAAACTCTCTGAATTTGAGGGTTATGGTCAGAATTTTTAAAAAAATCAAGATATAGCCATAATATATCTAAATACCAAGTTTGAACCAAATCTAGCAAACCATTTCGGATCCATGGCCAGGAACAGACAGACAGAATTGTAAAATCTATTTATTTTTTAGATTTGTACACACATCAAACATAGAGATTCATAGTAATATCGAGGTAAAAAATGTTCAGGATTACAATACTCTCTCTTTATAAGATAAGTAAAAATAGTTGTGTCAAAACCGTTCAACTATTGAATCACTCTTTGAAAGGGACGCGCATTGCCTATACACTGAGATGGAGGGGATTGTAATTAACTTTATAGATAAGTACATATTCTATACTAGGCAAGAATATGTTTAGAGGGAGTCCCAAGATATTCTTCCAGTCATAGTGACGTCACTTATCTGCGAGGCGGACCAACTAAAGTCTCCAGCTATACACGTCCAGGTTATCCGCATATGCCCACTAGTGGGGTGGAGATGAGGAGGTTGAATTTAGAGGAAATGTACTCGCATTAAACGGAGAGAAAGTGAAACATTGACGTATGAACACATCAGTATGCCCCAGGCTGGATATAAATCCTTATTTACCTTTCCCCTGCAATCTGACGAGACCAACGCCCTAGCCCACGTGACTCACTCAACTATTAATGAGCCAAAGTTTGAAGATAAACCAAGAACAGGTGTGTTTTATCCCAGTTTTCAGAAATGTACTGAATTGAGAGGGTTTACTGTTTATCAGTATCCCAAAAGGACCAATTTTTTTATTTAACACCGTGTATTACTACCCGTTCGGGTTATCCGCTTATGTACTAATTACGCTAATGTTTTTAGGAAGATTAGCCTATATTTATAAGAAGTGTAAACGCATTTGCGTGGAGGGAGAGTGGAAAATAATTTTGAAAAAAAACCACCCTCAGTGTACCCGACAGAGATTCGAACCTCGATCTCCTCGTCATCAGTCTAGTGTACTACGAGACTAGCACCTTGGACCATGCTACCGAAAGCCAACAAGTGTTTGATAGCGCGGCTCTAGGTAGAGATGGCAAGGTCGCCGACACACCACGTGACTAGCAGGACCACGAGGTCGTCACGACTTGCTCAACCACAGAACGTCGTCACAACATACACCGGTTCAATGACATGGATTAGGAACTGCGTCACATTGCGTGGGTCGGTGAGGACGCGAGAAAAGACCAGGGTTTCTGCAGTTTTTACAACAAAACTTTATTTTGGCCAAAATAAATCAAATATGGCTTCAGTATGAATATAGAGTTTAATATTCTTCACAAGGTAACCTCAACAGTTGTCAAAAATCTGTCATAACGGTATTAGACGACACACTTTTTAAATGTGTCATCCGGTTCTAGGAAACCCTCGAGAGATATTCAACAAATGTTGATTACACCGCGGGAAGAAAATCGGAGCGATATTTGATTTATTTTGACCAATAAAATGTTTTGATATAAAAACTGCACAGCTCTCATCTTGTGTCTCGCCCCCCCTACACGCCCCCCCCTCCCCCTAACCTGCGATCAAGGGTGACCTGAGCACGATCTGCTAAGGAGGGATGGAAGAGGACTCAAGTCAAGGTCAGTATATTTGCAGTTTTAATGACAAAACCATTTTTGTCCAAAACAAATACAAAATAGCACTTTTGTTCAATTTAGTGAACACATACTTGTTAAATATCTATTACTATACCCTTCCCCCTTGAACCCCCCCCCCCCCCCCTTATTATTTCAAAAACCAAAAATGAAAAAAAACCAAAAATTCAAACAAAAAAAAGAAAACAAAATAGATATTTTTAGTAAGAAAAA
>CABEEJ010001674.1:120242-142848 GCA_901482245.1 Timema douglasi
TTTACAGATGCAGGTAGTTGTGTGTTATTTACAGATGCAGGGAGTTGTGTGTTGTTTACAGATGCAGGGAGTTGTGTGTTGTTTACAGATGCATGGAGTTGTGTGTTGTTTACAGATGCAGGTAGTTGTGTGTTGTTAATAGATGCAGGGAGTGCACTAAGGTCAAATGGAAGAGAATGAGAGCTTTTGCAGTTCGTACGACAAACATCTTTTTAGTCAAAATAAATAGAAATTGGTTTCAGTAGATACGTTTAGTTCAACTTTATACTCACAGTGATATCAAGTTATTGAATATCTGACATGAGCTTCTCGGCAGTATTGAGACGAAACTTTTTAAACTAAGATACAAAACCTTGGTCAGATGTTGGTGTACTCGTGATAGATTTTCGAGAAATTAATATCGATAATGCTAGGGCTATGTTAAGCTTATATAAATAAATACACACATACATATATACAATACATGTATACATTATCTACATACATACCAAATGACGCCATTCCCTTACGGGGTAGGCTACAAACTGTGCATATACCTCAACAAACAGCTCTGTACTTAGTCCATGCTCACTAACTTTCTCCACACTTCCCTATCCTGGCATACTCCCTTCACTTCAACAACATCCATACACCGAGTGATACATGCTCTTTTATTCTCTTTTTCACGCATTTAGCCACATCTTACATGGCCTACCCCTTCCTTTTGATCCACACACTCTACCTTCATATATTTGCTTCGTCACTCAATCCCCACTCATCCTCTCAACATGCCCTGACCAACATAATACGCTTATTTCACTCTAACCTATTGGATTCCCTTTCAAACCACACTTTCTCATCCCGAAAGCATTCACCGTCCTCCTGTGTTTCTCCTGACAGAGTCACACTTCACGTCCAACTAAACTAAATGTATATAAAAGTGTTACTAGCTCCAACGTTGTGTTACGGATGTGAAGCGTGGGTTTGTCAGGAGAAACACAAGAGAAAAATAAATGCGGTCAAAACCCAGAGATCATTAAATAATTCAAAAATTGTCCTACAGTGTCACAAAATAATTATTTTTATCTTTAGGTAGGTTTATTGTAAATGTATTTTTTATAAATCATCTACAGCTTGGGCTATTTGGCCTGCTCACGAAAATGGCCTGCTGGAGTCTTCCTGCCAGGGTATAGATTAAAAAAGTATGTGAAAGCATATGTATATCTATAATAGGAAACCATTTTAAAAAGCAAGTCCATGTTTTGCAGGAGCAAATAATAAAGTGAGTGCGTAAGCTCGTCAGAGGAAGAGGGAAAGTGTAATAACTAAGCATATAAACAAGATCCTTAGCAGGTTGAGATGCTCATTTTCTTCACTCTCTTTCTATTTCGTACAATTATGTATAAGCGTTATAGCGCTTAGACTGCTTAGGTGCGTCAAGTAAAGATGCAACCCGCTTCGCAAAACAGCTTCGAAACCTTCAATAAGGCAACGTCGGCGGTTTGAGTTGCTGTTGATCCAGCAGTGTCACGTGATTACTGATAACGAGAAGATACGAAGCTCATTCAAAGTGTAGCTGATACATTTCATCACAATGTCTGGTATTGACGAGGCCGATCAATCAAAAGATCACGAGTTCAAAGTTGATAGCCTACATCATTAGCATCTTGGTCTATATTCTGAGGAAGTCAAGGCGGTAATATTGACATGGTCTAGAAACGTAATCCAGAGGAGAATTTACGACTCTGCCACCCCCTTCTAGATACCACCCCCCCCCCTCCACTAGCCCTCTTGAACCGACACACACACACACACATACCGCATACACACGTGCAATCTGTGGAGTAACAGATACACATTGATAAGATTATTGTATTATTTATTATAATGAAGTTTTAAAACGTAGTAAGAATCCAAGCAAAGACTTGTAAATGGAAATAAATACTCTCACACTATCACAACACACATATTCAAATATCATGTACTCGTATTTTAACAATACAATGTTTACATCTGTAGACTTCGGAACATGTCACTAAACATAAATAGTATCGTGTTTCTGCTGAGCGAACTGGCCGATGATGCCAGACAAACCCACTTTCTCCAAAAAGAGACGATCGCCAGTGAATTAAGACGATCCTTTGTCATTTTGGTTCGCTTCTCAGCCACGAGAAGATACGTTCTGCTGTGCAGCTAGAAGCTGGAGCGGGCTACATGTGAACATCCGGCTCCTCTTTTCGTATCAACTGACACAACACAGGAGGACTCTCGAAGTTGTCTTCTCGAAGAGGAGCAGTGCGCCGACTCTGCAAATAGTGTGACCTCAGTGTATGCACGTTGTAACACAGCGGTAACATTATTGCGGTCCGCACTCCTGCCAACCCACCCTGTTGCTGTTGATGTTGATGATGACTACCGGCCTTGAGAGAGTGGGGGAGGGGAAGATAAAGTATACTCCCTCCACCAAATCTGTCACCTTCGCCATTAACTTGAGGGCATGAAAGAAGACAGCAAATCACACCAATCACACACACGGGAGCTATACAATTATTGTACCTGGGAGGGAATATGTATATATTGTTCCTAATTCATAATATGGCGTCGTAGACACGTGCCTACTAGGCCTGGACGTAATTTAACACCAAATGTATTTCATAATGGAACATTTAACGTATATACTTCAATCTTTATAGAACATTTTGGTGTCCACACTGGTTAGTGACGTTGCCTTCTTGACATTTCCGAAGATATTTCGTGAAGCGGGTCAGGTCGCTTCTTAGGGCCAGTTTCATAGTCAAATTTAGTACGCCTCAAGTACGGCGCTACACTAAGTACAAGACGACACCTACCTAAACTCGAATGGAATGGGCCGTTCTCTCATAGGAAACTGACCCATTCCATTCTGGTTTAGGTAGGTGTCGTCATGAACTTAGTGTAGCGCCGCACTTGAGGCGTACTAAATTTGACTGTGAAACTGGCCCATAACCTGACGCACCTAAGCAGCCTAAGCACTATCTCACTTAGACACCAATGTACGCAATAGAAAGAGAGGGAAGAAAATGAACAATTCGCCTGCTTGAGCTCGAGTGGATAAGGCCATGTGTTCGAATACCACCGAGCCCATTTAACACAGCCAGTGAAGCTAATATAAAATAACCCACTCCTGTGGCCACACGGTCTAAGGCACTACTCTCGCAGTAGATTAGACTGCCAATGACAGGGTTATTGAGGTTCGAATCTCAGTTGGATGTACCGAGGGTGGTGCTTCCCAAATGGTTTACCGCTTTCTCTCCACACAAATGTGGATACACGCCCTCTAAATTCAACCTTTCTCATCGATAGTCCACAAGTGTAATTAGTACATAAGCCTGTAACCCGAATGGGTAGTAAGACGTGGCACTAAAAAATATATTATAAAATAACCAGCATCGGTGTTCACGCAGTCCAAGGCGTCACTTTCTAAGTAGAATGTATTGACGGGAAGGCTAGGGTTCGAATCACGATCAGATGTATTGGGTGTAAGGATGATTTTTTTCGTAAGTGAAATCCCACTGTCCCTCCAAACAAATTCAGATACATTTGATGTAAACTGGACCTTCCTCATTTTTACCTATTAGTGTAAATATGGGGATATGTAATGTTGTATTATTAGTGTATCCACAAATACGTGCACATACACTTTCATCACTTTCACTTACAGTATACATATATATTATTACCGCATCTTATTACCCGTTTGGGTTATACGCTTAAGTACCAATTACGCTAATGGGTTAGGGATTGCGTAGGTTGAATTAGAGGAAACGAACCCGCCTTTGCGTGGAGGGAGAGAGGAAAACCATTTAGGGAAAACTACCCCCAATTCACCCAACCGAGATTCGAACCTAAATCTACCCGTCCTCATATCGGCAGTCTGGCTCAACACGAAAGTAGCACGTTAGCCAACTACGCCACCGAGGCGGGTATCTTGTTATCACCAATTTCACTGACCTTCGCTAAGCCATTAGTTAAAATGTTATGCTCATATTTAAGAATATTAACTCAGAAATGTATAACTATCAAGCCTGACCTCCCACGACCGTCAACTAATATTCGACTATCCTGACTTTTTAAACACATCAACATCAAAGTTATCACCGTGATCCCGTAAAACAAGTTAGAGTTGTAATTTTTTTTAAATGGTTATCTTGTTGTCATTTATTTGTTTTAAAATGTTGACTAAAACAAAGTTTGTATTTGTATCTAGAGATAAGGTATTTTAAAAGTGATCCCTGGACGCTGATCCCTGTTCTAGGGTGTTTTAATTAACACGTGGATGTTGTGTGTTTTACCACGAGTTGGCTTAGCAACAACGTGATCGACTACGATCCAGGGCCGGCAACAATACCACTCTCATTGGACGGCTAGAAACACTACTGGATCTGCATTGCTCCACTGTGGTATAGCTTATCAGATAGGGCCGTAAGGTACTACAATGGATATTATTTCTGACGGACCTGCATAGCTACTGTTGTGAAAGAGCCTGACATTATCTCTTTTTTGTGGTAAAATATGACAAGTTTCGCAACGCTGGTTAGTCGAGGTTGCCAGTAGCTCCTTCTTACCCAGCACACCACCTTCAGACATAACCGAGAGCGAGGAGATTTGGCAACACTTAAGGACCGGCTACACGAAGCCGCACCGCACCGGCGTGGACGAATCATCTAGAGAGCATTGCTCCGCACTTTTGCGGTGCGGTGCGGCTGTGTAGCCGGTCCTTAACTAAGAGCGAGCGAAGAGACAGTTTTATCCATTAGACCTGCAGTTGATGCAATGATATCGGGTGTATAAGCTGATGGGGGTGGCAGATGGAAGACGAAGGGGCCGTGATGAACGCCCCTTACCCTCTAAGAACCTGTTTGAATTATATTTGTACACGATAGATTAAAAACAAGAAAGAATCAATGGTTTTATTTTACAATATTATTCTTTGAAAAACATGTACTAGACCGCTATAAGTTACAATGTCGACCGCCGACTGAAGATAACTATTTTTTAAACTGTCCAATAATGTCGTCATCCAGGTCCGTACATACAGCCATACTTTGTTCGAATAGTGGGACTATGAGTATAGCGGGATCTCAGAAAGCCTACATTAACAACTTCCCTTGGAATATCCATCGAGATTGTTCCTAAAATAATGTAGGTATTTCGTTATTTTGTCGCTATAACATTTCCTCTCTCTCTTCTTGAGGCTAGTGGGAGTGTGATGGCACCCACGGCGCGCTCGACTATGATTGATACCTCTCAAGGTAGACGGAGTGTACATGTAAGTGGGTATACATTTGCCAAATTTTCGTTGTATCACCGATAATTTGATTTTAAACAAATGTTCCGACATAGTTCTACATACTTTCTCAGAGAGTCAAACTTATTATTGTTTGAAACAAAAGTTTCAGTGAATTTTGCTTTAAAAAAACAACAACACAAGTACAGAGTATTATTTTCACGTTAAACACTTCTCAGATACTCATTTATAACCAATTCATTAAGGCCATTTTCTAAAAATTTAAAATTAAAAAAAAAAAAAAAATACGAAATCAAAAAGAAAAAAAACAAAAATAAAAAACAAAAAANAACATACAACATCTAAACAAAACATTTTTGAATGAAATCAGGTGACCTGGCGGTCTAGGGGTAAGGTGTCAGACTTCTGTGCTGGCGGCCGGGGTTCAATCCTCGGTCCCGGCACAGATTTATCTGATTACCAAACCCTTCCTTCACCTCTGACAAGACATCTTGTGAATGTGGGGAATGCCAGGCCTCCACCGTGGTTCGGATTCCACGTTAAACTGTAGGTCCTCCATTTCATCTCACAATCACCCTACCATTACACATTAGCATAAGTGTGTATAACCCGAATGGGTAGTAAGACGCGGTGCTAATAATAATAATAATTTTTGAATGAAATCCTACAAACCATCTCGGCTGTGAGAGAGAGGGATAGACATAATGGTAAGGTCCACATTTTATAGAGTGAGAGGGCGAAATTAAGAAACATTATAATATCAAGGTTAAAAAATAAATTAACGGTTACAATACTTTCTCTAAATGGGAAAATAAAAAAACGTTTGAATGATTATTGTTTTCAAGCTTAGATCAATTTGAATTTCAGTTTTAATATTGTTTTCAAGTTTTATTTATTTTCTAAAATAACTTTCGAAGCTTATTGTATTCTATTAAATATATCTGTCAAAATACTTGAAATAAACACGACAGATAATTATAATGTAACAGACTTCACTAACATGTTGAAGTGTTTATTTACTAAGATGATGTTTTATATTTCAAGGTTATCTCATCTTTTTATTAATGCCTGTTTAGGTTATACGTAGGCCTATAGGTTATGTACTAATTCACGCTAGTGTGTTCAGGATTAAGAAGGTTGGATTGAGAGGAGGTGTAGCCGCGTTTGTTTGGAGCGTGGGAAACCCTCCAGGAAAATAACTCGGTGCACACACGTGGGATTGAACCGAGAGTGGCTGTTCAGCGTATGAAATAGTGCGTCTCCAACCACTCCTCTGGACTGGACACTTGTATCTCACCTTCAGTGCTGCACGTGCGATTGAACCGAGAATGGTTGTTCAGCGTATGAAATAGTACGTCTCCAACCTCTCGTCTGGACTGGGGACCTGTATCTCACCTTCAGTGCTACACGTTGGAATACCGGTCAGGGCTAACACACCTCAGACAGCTTAGCTCTACCAGTAGCGCCTTCTCTTACCAAACTTAGGATACCAGGTTTAATTCCTGGCACGGACCAAAACTCTACTATTGGCGGAATAAATTGGGGATTCCTCCATCATAGTGAAGAGTTAACGGCTGGAAGACTGGTGCTGTGTCTGTCATATAAATAGGTTAGTTTGTAAGTCGTGATAGGTTCAGAAAGTGCGAGAGACCCCCACATAGAAAAGAAAAAGATACTAAAGTCTCAGGCAAGGCGTCAGTCTCACAATAAAATGAAATGCTGGTGTGGTCAAGGTTCGAATATCGACTGGGCATGCTGAGGGTGCTTTTAAACAGGTGGATTTCCCCTTCTCTCTCTAAGCTAATACAGGCGCAATTTATACTACTACCGTCCTCATAAATGACTCTTAAAACTAAGTACAGTAAAACCCCGTTAGACCTAACACCGATAGTCCGAAATTTCGGATAATACTAACACACTTTCCGGAAAACGATGAAAAAAATTAAGTATAAAGAAATATATTTTATTGGTTAACAAGCTCACAGTTAAAAGAGAATGGTAAGAAACGGTGCTATCTGACAAGAACTACTTGATATTTACATGTTTTAGTCACAATTTGGTTTGACTCATTTAAATGGAATTTAAAATTCAAGAAAATACTCTCTCCCTATATTCTCCCGCTTAATCAGAATTTTCGTTAGTCCAAACAAGATTCGGTCCCAATTAGTTCGGATCAACGAGACTCTATTTATGGTGTTACACGTCATTATTAAAATAAAAGATCACAGGATGAGGAAGATGAAATTTAAGTACTGGTAGTAGACAACCCACCTACATTTATCATAATTTGTCTCTAGAGGGAATTAATGTTAAGACCAGTACGGGAAAGACTCTAAACTTCAAAGCTAATCCGGATAACAATAGTTCTTAGATAGAAAGAGATTAATACGCAGGAATTGAGATGTAGTAATCTTGTCTTTTAGAACAGTGAGCTTAGAGCTATATTTTACTTCACCTATCTCTTTGGAACATTTGACCAACCCTTACATAATAGGAATGCATTAAAGAATCGGACGGGAGATGTTTGTCTGTGCCATTTTATTAAAAACAAATTTTGAAAATATCTTAAAACGTACACAACTACACAATATTTCTTACTTTTTTTATGTAGAGGAAAGGCGTCTTAGGGCCAGTTTCATAGTCAAATTTAGTACGCCTCAAGTGCGGCGCTACACTAAGTACATGACGACACCTACCTAAACCAGAATGGAATGGGCCGTTCTCGCATAGGAAACTGGCCTATTCCATTCGAGTCTAGGTAGGTGTCGTCTTGTGTTTAGTGTGACGCCGCACTTGAGGCGTACTAAATTTGACTATGAAACTAGCCCTTAGAGTACGCATCGTCTAAAGCCTAGTACGCACTAGGAGACATTTCCCCGGGAACAATGTTCGCCAACATGTTGCCCTTGTTATTGATATCCCCCCTCCCCCAGAAAAACACACATACAATATTTCCCCAAGTAAATCTTATTTTGAATAAACTCCTTGAAGCCATATTCGAACAACTTCAAAAATAAATCAGTAGTAAACAAAAATTAAATTATATTTTATCCAAAAAATCAAGTACATAGTACTATTTATCATTAAAACATCCCCCAGATACCCATTTTGAAAAAATATTTCTAACCCTTTCGGTAAAATGTATGATTTAAAAAAAAGCCAAATGATCAGTGAACAAATTTTTAATTTTAGATCCAGTATAAGGATTCCAATTTGTCCTTGAAGTACGACGATATAATATCTATTGAATTGTCCCAGTTGAGACCTCAGGTAAATACAGACACGGGGACAGGGAGAGGTTTTTATACCCGTCATAACCTTGAGGGCTAACATTTCCACGAGCACAATACCCACTGGTACAAATAACTCTTTCAGACATGTTGATGTTTTGTGCAGCCAATCATACCACGGGGTCTGTCCTCAGATGTCTATCTCCTGTTTGATACTCAACAGTAGAGTCATTACAGTATCAAGTAGACTACCAGCAGAATGGCCGCCACTAGAGACAGCCAACATGTCGATATTGAACACAAGTATCAAGTAGACTACCAGCAGAATGGCCGCCACTAGAGACAGCCAACATGTCGATATTGAACACAAGTATCAAGTAGACTACCGGCAGAATGGCCTCCACTAGAGACAGCCAACATGTCGATATCTAACACAAGTGTCAAGTAGACTACTAGCAGAATGACCGCCACTAGAGACAGCCAACATGTCGATATTGAACACAAGTATCAAGTAGACTACCATCAGAATGACCGCCACTAGAGACAGCCAACATGTCGATATTGAACACAAGTATCAAGTAGACTACCAGCAGAATGGCCGCCACTAGTAGCTAGGGCGGTGAAACGCAACACTACGTCACACCGCGCGATAGTATTGTGATATTTACCGTTATTCCCGCCCCTCCTCCTGCTTATGTCTTCCCCTACAGCCCCCTTCCTTGCAGCCCTCGCCTACCACCACCCTCGCCTACCAACCCAGGACATGTTGGTTCTTGAAGATTAATTATTAATGATTGATAATTGTTAATTGATTATTAATAAATAATTATTGTTAATTGATTATTAATAATTAATTAATTGTTAATTGATTATTAATAATTAATTAATTAATTGGTAGGATAGAGGTATTGGAGTTTTTATTCAATGATTAGGGCGTTGTAGTTTATTAGAACCTCGCGCTATGGCTGTCGGGGGTAGAATGAACATTAGTTCTTCCACCACAATGGACTGTCCCGGAACAAGCAGCACGAACCTCGTGCTTTGGCTGTCGGGGCTAGAGTGTGATAAATGGTTCCCCTGCTTTGAGACCCCCCTCCTCCTTAGAGGTATGTGTCGCAAACCTGGCGCCAGTCTGGCGGATCAACAAGACAAGTCAGGACAAGAATAGATCGTGACCTCGGCAACCTGGGTTTTCCCTGGCGCCAGTATGTTGGCCCTACAAGACGAGTTGAGACAAGAATAAATATTGAGGTCATTGACCCGGGCGACGGGTTTTCCCTGGTGCCAGGTTGTCGGGCAGACAAGACAAGTTGGGACTCGTAAGGGACGATTAGTAAATAAAACACAGATATTACAAATATACATATATTTATTAAACAGCACAATTATACATTTTTACAGGAGTGTCTCATATATTCGTTCATACGTTTTTCTACAGTGTCTCTTATATGCGTTAGTAAAATTATTTTTAGTTCAAAATCCAGCATGTAATAGTCCAAGCCGATGACTTGACGTGTATAGTAGGTAGCACTGATAAGATCAAGGTTTTTGATGTGCGTTTCCACCGTGGGCTGTTCTAGGTCGACGACTTCCGCTGATTCTAGTAGCGTGTCGCATATATCCACGACGAGTGTTTCGATCAAATCGTTGCAATAGCGTGCGACGGGTGTCGACCACATGTCCCGTCGGTTAACGGCGACGTCGATGAGGTCCCACACCTCACAAAAACGCGCCCAGCTAGGTGCTAGATAGGCGACCCGTTTGATTCGAGCGTCTTGTTTCTCGTTGATGACGACCATACGGTCACCGCAAATGCGTCTCAGAGAGATTTCGTGATTAGACAGACTAATCTTCTGAGGAGGTTGCGTGTTTCTGAAAAACTTTGATATGAGAGACTTGTAGCTGCCCAGTTCTTGCCACTCTGTACGGTTAAACACTGAACAGTTCCCTCCGCATTTTCTAGCTGGACATATGGCGTAAAGATGTTCTTGACGCTCATGCCGACGATGACCCACTTGGCGTCGACTTCATCCAGAGGTAACAATGTGTTGAAAATACTGGTGACGGCGAGTGGCTTCACCGGCTTTACTTTGCTGCCGAAAACGTCTTGACCTTCCATGCTGTTTAGCGGTTATGGCCGGCACACCGTCGAGACGCCCCTTTTATAGGCGCACGCCACTTGGACACGGCCTCTTGAAGGGCGGCATGCCCTACAGTCTTGAAAAATGTTTTGTAATATCTCACCACCTTAGCGTCGTTGGCTGTATTATTGGTGGGCGAGAATAGGTTTAGATAGAAAAGGTACATGAGACAGTAATGGCCGCAAACGTCTGATGCAAAGCTTTGAAGTTGTAGCGTGCTATGGGACGTGCGAAAAGTGTTTTTGCGTATAAATGCCAGATGTGCTTTTATACGAGGTGGAAAACCATAACTGTCAAAGTATTCTCCCATGCCGTTCTTGTCGATAAAGATGGCGACCCAATGCGTCCCAGGTTTGGTGTGTGGGTCGGTGTTGATGACTAGAGCGGCAAGTCACGCTATTATAGTGGGTAGTTTATCAGCAGGGAAAACACCTGACTGTACAGAACGGAACCACGGGCTGGTTTTCAGCGCACGTCTTATGGTGTGCGTTTTTATCTTCAATCATCCAATCTCGAAGTCCACAGACGATAGAGGCCGAACAGAAATTCCATACAGAACTATGTGCAATGCACATGGTGCGGCCCAATTTAAGTGTTTTCAGTGACGAACAACCTCTGTCGTACAGATCTACGATGGATCTAGACATGTATTTGACTAGACACTTTTTATTTTACACCCCCTTGAAGTAGACGGTTTCTGCACGCGTTGTGGCGCGGGAGATGAGGGATTCGAGCAGGCTGTAATCCACATCACCGCTATCCCAGGTGATACACGTGCAGATTGTTGACTATATAGTCGGCTTTATTTCTGGCATAGGTGGAAAGTTCCTCGATGGCGTATGGGGGTTTTAACACCCAATATTGAAGTAATGTGCCGCATACTGATAAAACACTCAGTTCCTTGACAATAAACTCTTTGTTGTTGTCGATGAAGCTCTGGAAATCCACAATGACGTCCATGGCTTAAATGAGAGGGTAAGGGGGCGGGAAGCCGTTTATATTAACTTCCATAATCGGTCACGACGTTTCGGTCCTTGTCAATGGTGATGATGTTGGCAAACTACCCGTACATGATACAGTTGATGGTTTCGGTGAGAGCTATGATGAAGCTCACTTCGATGCTCAGAGAGCCGTACCTCGTCAAATTCCAATGCGATGTCATGTGGGCGGACAGATTAGGCGTGAGATCGAAAGCCATGAGATGATATCCCTTGGGGAAGGCTTCTACGTGTGATTTCGCTACCCTCGTTCATGAAATGGATACCCGTTCCAGAAAATAGTGTGTGGTAGGACATGACATAGTGTCCTTTTGAAAAATCGGGCTGTAACGGTTTCGAAGGTACTTGTTCCCCATCCATATACAGCGAGAAATGGTTCATGCCGTAGGTTTGAGAGTTGAACGGGTTCTTGGTGGCATCTCCGTTTAACGCGGCGTTTGATACAAATCCCACGATGCACCGTTTGGGTAACTGCCCGGTGAATACGTTGTCCAGCGATTTCCCTTGCACGCCCGTAGGAATAGTGAGGGTTTTTACTTCCACACGGATAATGGGATACTTTGCGGGACTGACGTTTAATGCTTTGGAATGGGCCAACATTATATAAGGTGCTACTTTTACACATCGCACTAGAAGGTCGGCTTCAGCGATGTGAACCTTAAAGTGAGGGAGTTCAGGGACCGCCATGAGACTAAACCCGTCTCGGGAACGTAAAAACCTGACTGAGTTCGGTGCCGTTCAAAAGGTATTTCTCTTGGTTAAACACGTCACCGTGTAGATACCCCAAAAGATCCACCGTTTCACTTTTCGTGGTGAGACTGCGACGGGCCTCAAATCCCTTGTTTCCGGCGTCAGTCTCCTCAAAGGTTCCAGGGCTGTCTGCGAACCACAGACCACAAGTCAAATGCGTTCTTTTGGCTTCACTGTTGTAATTGAATAGCATCTCAAAGTACGCTCTATAGGAATATGTGTTTCTGGGCGGTGAGACTAGTTTTTGGTTTAAAAACACATCCACCTGTGTGAATAGCGAATGCAACCAGTTGTTGACGGGAGCAGATCTGATCCACCTCAGTGAAAGCGTCACCTTCGGGTTTCATGATGGCTGCCCTGAGATAGAGCATAGTCTGGGAAAGATCGATATAGAACTCGCCTTGTCCTTTAAAGGTAAATTCGATGGGTGAATCTTCGGTGAGGGAAGAGACAGGTTTGTACTGGAGCCATTGCCCACTCTCCAGACTGGTTTGAGTGGGTGGCACGGAAAAGAGATCTAGTTCACTGCTGGCACACTCGCGGGACTGGGGGTGTAGAAACGACATTTTAACTGAAAATATATTTAGCTTCTTTCTTGACCTTTTTATGTCGGGCGATGACAGAAGACTAACGTCGTTGCTTCTTACGACGCCCTTTATAGCCTGAGCTGGTCATCAGCGTGTTGATCTTCTGTTCAGCCTTGCGTTTCAGGTTTGTTCCAGTCTCGCCGACACGTTGCCGTAGGGCCTCTTTGAAAGGACGCCATTGATTGGAAACATCGGAGACCACGGCGATACCCGTATGAAGCGCCTGTTTTACGATGGATTTAGCGACGCTTCTCAGCAACGGTACGACGCTTTTGAAAAGACCGCTGAAAAAGCTTCCTATCCCATGCCCTCGTTGATAGGGAATACCGTGGTAGATCGAAGATATTCCTGTTCCAGCCTGGTTGACGTAGTATCTTTAGTAAGGACAGTTCATGTTGAGCAGCGTCGAAAATGAAGTTTCACGCACACTTTTTTAAACTCAAATGGTACAAGTTCACCCGTGTCGATTCTTATATTGATTTCCAAGCTTTCAATTTCCCTTCTAAGCACAGGCATGTAGTGCAACGGATCATAGCTAACTGTCTTATGTATGACCGTAGAGATAGTTTACGTTGTTGATACCGATGATACGTAACAGCAGTGCCACAATGTCACCCACGGGCTGAGGCTTGACGATATCCGTGTAGATGTACATTTACGAGGGCAGGCCTAGTAGAATGTTGGCGGCGTACGGTGACTTTGGGACTTTGATCAGATTAGTATGAGGATCGATACCGAGCTGTAGACATAATTGGCTTGATAGAGTCAGCAGCTGTATATTTGGTGAAGAAGAGATAACGTCCACTTTTTTGTTGGGGTTTGTGTACTTGAATACAATTCCGGAATCCCCTTTAAAAGCCTCTACTTCGTTTAGCACTTTGATCAATTCATGGATAGTGCTGTAGTTTCCAGCAGGGATATGATCCTTGAATATTTGTTCCACGCCGTTAGCGTCCACCCAGATTGTACCATACAATATTTTTACCCTCGGGTACGGTGGTGAAAGAACAAGGATATTGAAATTCAGCCACAGCGACTTCCTACCTGCCCTCGAGTTTAGACGGTAAGGAAGTTGCGTGGTGAAATTCGTGAAGGTATTTTTCGGGAAATATCCCATAGAGCTGTCGCTCGGCAAAGTGATGTAAAATTGGTCTTTCATGGTAGTGAGTTGACGTAACTGGTAGGAATCCAGGAATTAAACTTGGCGGGGTAACTTTTCCACTGTACGTACACTTTCTTTCTGGCGTCTTTACCCTTGATACGTCGTATTTTATCAACTTTAAAAGTTTCAGGGAGACGTACGCGTTGAAATTCAGGTTCGTAAAACGTCCCCTCCACTTCTTCGCCGTCAAGATCGGCGAGTCTGTAGACAACAGGTTGTCGCAACACGACACTGCTGATTTTGAAAATCTCTTCGCTCCAATTGCTTTCGTAGCCCTTTTCAAACAGCATTTTGGATTTTCTAATACGCACCGTGTCACCGAATTTTATTTTAGGCTTCGAGTTTGGACGCCTTTTGCCGTACAGATTATCTCTGACTTGAAGCACATTAGTTTCTGAAACGTCGGCGGGCGCCATCTTGATATTAGAATGTTTTGCGCCGTTGTAAGCGCCTACTAGATCTTGGAGGACGTCCACATACCGATACGTGTTATTTTTGGTAAAGTAGCGCCTTTCAGAGTTCTATTGAATCGTTCCACAATGCTTGCCTTCACGTCCGGATTATGAGTGGTGTAGTAATGCACGCCTTCTTGCTTGAGAAATTTCCGGACTAGACTTGCCGTTAACTCTGTCCCCTTGTCCGTCTGTATACTTAGAGACTTACAGCTGCTTTGCTTGAAAATGCCCCGAAAGGCGTCTTTCACGACGCTCCTCGTCTTGGACGGAAGCGTCCTCTCCCAGGCCATCTTGCTAAACACGTCGATGACGTTGAGCAAGTCACTGCACCGTCTTTGTATTTTCTGAGACTTTGCATATCGTTGAGATCGGCTTGCCAGAGATCGTCAATGTTTGACACCATGTACTTGTTGCATGGAAACTTTTTTATCACCGGCTTACGTAGGGTATAAGCGTCCAGCGCATGAAACCATTCTCGTACCTTTTCGGGATCTTTCTTGGACGCCTTTATGAGCGACGCCACCCCTGAAAACCCCACAGGATGAGAAGGATCGTAGTAGATGTCGGCTAAATGGTCCATTAAGCTCTGAACGGCAGCCACCTGTTTTCATCTACCCTCTTCAGGTTCTTCTTCTTAGGGCGTTGCGACGGTGTAAGTGGTTGTGGTACGGGCGTCGGATCTCTAATGGGCGCCAAACGTTTCGGATTTACAATAAATTCTTTAGTAACGTTTATTTTTTGCAGAGCCGTGAGAAACTCTCGCCACCCCGACGGTTCGCTGTGTCTTCTTGCCCTGACCAGATCATTGACTAAATCCACAATATTGGATCCACGGAGAGACGTATCGTGAATACTCACTTCTCCATTTGAGTCCCAAGAGATGCCGCCTCGGGAAATTATATGTTCTAGTAAAAGTTCAGCTTTTTTACGTGCCTGTNAGTCCCAAGAGATGCCGCCTCGGGAAATTATATGTTCTAGTAAAAGTTCAGCTTTTTTACGTGCCTGTGCTGGTACAGTATTAAGTACAGATGGGATGGGAAGTACAGGCACTTCAGGGGTGATGGTAGTGGTGGGGGTTTCAGATGGCGGAGTGTGTTGACTAAAGTGCAGAGAGCGCTGTAGCACTTGTTGGTATAAAGTCCATTTAGACTTGTCAAGTTTTGAAGCGAGGATTTTTTCCATTTACTTGTCCAACTCTGAGACCACTAGTTTTGTTGCCGATGCCACTTGTTGGTGGTGTTGCTCATACCGGTGTAATGTTTCCGGGGACACCAATATCATCTTTTTCTGGTGTTCCATTATTTACTTGTTGAATAAGGAACCGAGGACCCCACTAATTAAGGGGGCTAAAAGTAAGGGCAAGAACGATCCTCCCTTCTGAACGAGTAGTCGTCTCTTCTTCTTCCAGCACTCTCCTCGTTTGACCAGCTTACGCAACACCTGCTTGTGAGCACGTAACTTTGTCTTCTGCGCATTTTTCAGTGGTACCCAGACTTTAAAAAAGTTGTAGGCACACTCGCAAACAGAGTCGACCAGCTTCTTGTCGGCCGTTTTCATCAAGGCGACACGTTGCTGTGTATTCATGCGATACATCGCACGTAGCAGAGGGGCCGGCTTCAGCACGTTGGGACTCATGGTTATGAAATGATCTGTAAGCGGGAAGTGTCGGTGTTTTTATAGCTTTTACGTGGTTGGTACACGCAGCAGCCGACATTTGTGCGGGTTCTATATCTGAACCAGTCTGAAATCTAACAATATATAGCCGTGAGGAGTATTTGTAGCATCAGTCATAGCCTCTTGTAAAACACGGGGATTTTCAGGACAGACTTGCCGTGCAAAGTGTTGAATCTGAACTTTATCCCTGAGATTTTTAAAAAGCAAGATATAATGTGCGTTTAAAGAAATGTCTCTTTGGCCCTTGCCCTGGTGGAATATATTTTGTGTAGTAAATACCTCCTTGCATGTTATGTTCTCCTAATACACAATCGAATATTTTGTCAGTTTCCGAGCAAATATGAGTAGGTAGACTGACAGAGTCATCTGTGATTTAAACTATGTACTATTTGCATCACCAAACAAACTGTAGTCACTTCCATATATGGTGTAAGATATGTACTGTTTGTATAATACTAAGTCACTGGTAGAGCCATCTGTGATTTAAACTATGTACTATTTGTATAGCTAAAAGTAAATACCTCTTTGCATGCTATGTTCCCCTAGTACATAATCGAATATTTTGTCAGTTTCCAAGCAAATATCCGTAAGTAGACTGGCAGAGAGCCATCTGTGATTTAAAACTATGTACTATTTGTCAAGTAAATGTAAATACCTCTTTGCATGTTATGTTCTCCTAATACATAATCGAATATTTTGTCAGTATGTTTCCCGCGTTTGACCTGGTATCGATGTTTACAACTAACCGCGTTTTCGCGGTTGACCTGGTATCGATATTAACGAAATGTTTATTATGACCAATACGATACCAGAGCTCGGTTTGGTAACGCTTTCCTTGACCAGACTAAAGAATATGAGTCTAGAATTTGTGATCCAATTTCAAAACAACATTCATTACTTATGTTAGATTTTTTCATTCGACGTAAACTTTGTGGATTTTTTAGGTTTGACATTAGTAAATAAATACTAGTCAAAACAAGCACAAGTCTAAATAAGAATAAAATTAAAAAGATAATTTTCCATCGATTTGTGGTACATGTAGTAGGATTATAAAAATTTTCCTGCCAGCAGCTGATTTACTCCACCCAACCGCCATTTTTGTTTAACATCTCAAACTCCACTTTGGTCATAACCACTTGGTCGAAAACACTCAATAGCAAGACCAAGTTAATCGTGAAAACTCGCCTTATGTTGTAATAAGTATTATCTTAGTTTTTTTTAACTCGACATAATTTTTGGACATTTTATTTTTAGCACGAATATTTACTAATCACGCTAATGTATGAAGGAAGTGTAAGATTGAATGTAGATGAAGAGTACCCGCATTTGTGTGAAAAAAGAGTGGAAAACAATTTGGGTGGAAGCACCCTCAGTACACCCCACCGGGATTTAAACCCTGATCTCCCCGTCATAGGCAGTGCGAAAGTGACGCCTTTGACCAGCGATCGGCAACCTATGGTTCTATAGGAAATATGAGTTGCTCCAAAGACGCACTAGCACATAGCTCACCATGCCAATAGTCAAACCTAGATGTCCTAAGCTAAAGAGAAAGTATTGTAAACGTGAAAATATATGGGGGCTAATAGTTTTATAGTAACTTGGAATAGGTAACACAGTATATTATGATCTTTGGTGTAGTGTTTCTACAACACCGTAAATACTTATTATTTAGTTTCACAAAACTTAGTGTTTCTACAGGCCTATCACTTACTTCCACAAAGATAAGAAGTGAGAGAAAGTCCCGGTATCATTTATTTATATAAGTAATTGTATATATATAATATTATAACTTTTTTTAACCTACTTATTCATTAACTATCGAGAAAAGGTTTTTTTTTTTGTCGATGAAAAGCAGATAGCTATTATAAATACAAACATTAAGAAAGGTCGGATTTTATTCCCGCATAATTGTTTTCATGCTCTGAAAAAATAAGTATCGTTCATGCGGGCAAGAAATTAGCCCGAATATTAGATAATATTTGTCAAAGAGGTAATCGAACAGGGACTCCCTCTCGCCCGCGGTGCCACGATATTAGAGAATACTTGTCATACAGAGAACCGAACAGGGACTTCCTCTCACCGGTAGATTACAGCCCTCAGACCCTCTAAAGAGCAGTAGCGGTTTTTCCACGCTGATAGTTTTGTTTCAAAACAAGTTCTGGTTAATTATTTTTAAATCCAGTTTCACTGAACACATTGTCTAAGGCGCTAGTTACGCAAAAGACTAGACTGCCTAAAGCAGGGAGTTGAGGTTCGATCCCGATAGGGCGTGTTGAGGGAGGTTTTTCCAAATTGGATTTCCACTATCTCTACACGCTAATGCGTTAAACCTTCTTCATACTTAACACAACGTAATTAGTACATAGGCATACAAACCTAATGGTAGCAAAACGTGGTGCTAAAAATTAAGTTTAAGTTAGGTTAAGAGTTTCTACTGCTTTCACACCCTCATATTTACTATCACCATCACATCGACTCATCGGGACATGGAAAGAGCCTCCACGGAAAAGATGTACGATTAGTACATTTGGGCGTCCCTGAGCAACCTCTCAGGATTGAACCGCATTCTATTATATGAATATAAATTTGAAGGGTAATTATGAAATTAGCCTATATATTAAAGAATATTTGTCAAACAGGGAATATAACTGGGGACACCCCCTTCTCACAGACAGATTAAACCCTCTAAACATTAGCAGGTTAGGTTTGTTTCAAAAACATGTCAACAAACCATTAAGTAGAAGATTTATTAGTCAATCGTGAACTGAGCCACGGGTAGTGTAGTCAACTGCCCTATTCTCCCTGTGATTTGTGGTCCAGTCTACTGTGATGATGCCTTAGACCGTTCGACCACCGGGGTAGGTAGTCGGACAATTTTTTTTATCGAGCTAGGTGTTCGGTAAATTATCGCTCCGTGCCTGTTATTAATATATTATCCTTATTAACAATAATACAACCCGCTTCGGTGGGCACGTAGACTAAATGTGAAGCTCATCGTTTGGTTTGTCGGGGACGTAGAGGTTGGGTTTCGAATACCAGTCAAGTGTACTCGAAGAGTTTCTTTTGTAAATGGTGTCCCAATACCTCCACGAAAATACGGGTACATTTCATCCAACACAGGCCTGTCAAATTATTTTGATCATAAGGGTCAAATTGAAAATAAAAAATACTGAGGGGCCGCAGCCAAATAAATATTTGTCGCCATTTTAAGTAAAAGAAAGTGTTAAGATCCTTATAGGTTTGTTTTAGCACCGCCTCTTACTACACATTTTAGACGCCTATCTATTAATTACGCTAATGGTTCTAGGGATTAGAAAGGTTATATTTAGAGAAAGTATACCAGCATTTGCATGGAGGGAGAGTGAAAAACAATCGAAGAAAAACCACCCTCAGTACACCCGACCAGGATCGAACATCGAGTTCCACCTCTTCGGCAGTCTAGTCTATTACGAGGTTTTCACCCTAGACCATGAGGCCACTGAATCGGGATCCTTAGAGTTACAAAATGAAAATTAAGTTTATATAACATTTTAAGACTTTAATCACCTCATATTCTTTTCCCCTCAAAATGTGAAAACTTGTATTAGCACAAAGGGTGTGAGTGAGTGTTAGCCTTTCAACCCCAGCGTTGAAGTCACTTTTTATTGATGACAAATGCGTGTCCGTGAGTCGCCATGGCTTGGATGTCTGTTCCCTTTAAGTAGATCTCTGTGCTCTTGGGGTAAAGTGCTGCCTTAGGACCCGATTTACATGGGTTTAAACCCAGCTGAGGTCGAAAGCATTTTCTGGAGCGATAAAAATTCATAGCACTTCCTCCTTCGGAGGGGAAGCAAAGCCGTCGGTCCCATGTCGGTTGTGACATGTAAAAGAACCCTGGAGGATGTGTGAAAATATCTTTCCCGGCAAAATTGGTGGGTTCTTTCACTCTCACTCATAGAATTGCTGTGTGTTGACATAATCAGTCGGCTCAGAAAGTGCATGTTAAATGCCCCGAATAAATTAAATTAAATTAAATATTCCTTTTAGTAAGAGAAAGCCACTGTTCACAAAGTTGTGTGTTGAAAAACATTGGAAATATGGGGTGGTCAATTTTAACAATTTTTATGAATCGTAGTTAAAGGAGAAAATTCGGTACATCAATCTCACCTGCTAGATTTCACCAAATAATTACCAATTTCCAAATGGCATGGTTCTAAACTATGTATTCCTATAACGAAGTTTTACCTGCCTGTACTGGCTACCATACTAGCTGTGAAGATAGAACAGGCGCTATTTTCTTACTAGTTCCGACACTACTCTGTGTAATTCGACCAATCAATGCGCGCCGAGACTGTTGTGTAGAGAAATGGTAGAAATGTTGCAAACATGGTCATCAGATTTGATTTAGTTGTTGGCAGAAAATTATTCTCAGCATCCTTGTTAATATAATACCAAATTGCCACAATATGACAATATATCAAATATATATTTAATTAAAAACATGTAATCTAAACACAACAAACTGTGTTCCAGACCCAATTTTAATCTAGATAAACTTGATATCATACCAACCTTGGGTGGTTGTTTTTTTAGAATATAAAGTACACGTAGGCCTAAAAATAACATTTGTCTAACAAGGATACTGTATTTGGACACCCATGGGCTTGGGGGCCTCTGACCACATCATAAATAAATTAATACAAATTTAGGGAGATACTAAACGTTTGTGTCGCCCCGAATGTATCTTTCCTAACATCAGAATGTATCATTTTTAACATCTCGCGACCATTATTTCATCTTTCCCAACCACTCCCGTGTCCATTTTCTTTTCCTGCGCTCCCTCTCATAATTTTCAATATCTTTATTAGTAATTAATGCAGCTGCTGCACCCAAAATTAATCTCTGACGTTCGATAAATATTTGCACTAGAACCTAGTACCAAACTAGCAGCGTGTGAATAGTCTAGTCCCGTTTCTATTGTACTATCTAGTATACAGATAACTAGGCGCTAGCACACTTGGTTTCTAGTACAAGCAAGTGTCGTGTGATGGTAGCTTTACAGTAGGAACTCGAAAGTTTACTGCCACACTTACAAAAGTACGACATCTATCGATATCTTGAGCTAGCTCTATCCATTCCACCTCATTACACCCTATCCCTATCTTAAACTAATTATATCCAATTCAACTAATTACACACTATCTCTTTCAAGTACATTCTCATGCTATCCTCCAAATTAAGTCTGGGTCTTTTAAAAGCTCAGTCAATAGCCTGAAAACGGTTCTAACACCTTCCATTCGCATTGCCCTTCATAATCTGCGGGACTCGATCGTCCTAACAATATCATGTTATGAATACAGGATATATAACTCATCATTGTGAAACCTCCTCCACTCCTCAATAGCCTTAAACTTTTTGAAAACAAATATCTTCCTTCCTGAGCACCTTGTTTTCGAACATCCTAAATTTGTTATCGTCATGTAAGGTGAGAGACCATGTTTCACACATATAGAGAACAACCGGTAAAATTATTGTTTTGTATATTCTGAGTGTTACATTCTTTGATCTAAATTATACACTTATCATCCATTAGTGATTAGTGATTAGTGTACGGAGAAGATGCGGTACAAAAACTAATGACTGAAAGGATGACCCCGTAAATTGTCAGTAAATATCTTTGTCAGCTCCAACAGGAATCAAACCTGGGTTCTCTAGGCATGTGGTCGGCCACTCTAACCACTATCACGGAAATGGGAAAACAATATTTAAGAAAACTTTTAAAATATGAATTCAATATTCTCGCCACAATATTTGCGTCAACAAATTTATCACTAGCCAAATTGGTTTACTACGACCTGTCAGCTGTTTAGGTCACGTAGCAAATGTTGCGTATTTTGTCGATATAATACACTTTGATGGAAATACATTTTATTTGATAACGTTTGAATAGTAATAAACAACATATATAAATTATAACAATGTGAAAATCAATTGAAATAATAGCAACCATGTGTACTCAAATAGTAGGCTATAAACCAATATTTATTTAGATATTTGAAACATTTAGAGTAGGTGGCTTTTAAAAAAACCTTAAAAAATATAATTTCAACCCACACACAGATATATACACATATATGTATGTGTGTAGGTGGAGGAAGGAGGGGGAAGGGTTGAAATTAAGTTTATATATATATATATATATATACTGTAATGCTATATTTGCTAAAATAATTTCTTATAAGATAGATTTAATAATCGGTTGACTCAGTCTTTCAAATAAGTAATTACGTTGACAGCTTTACTGTTTATTTTTTTAAATCTTATTTATTTTGATTCAAAAACTGCCAACCTGCCATGCTTTTTT
>CABEEJ010001675.1:0-17991 GCA_901482245.1 Timema douglasi
TATACTACTAATAGTTTTATCAAAATCGTGAGAGAGCTTAACACATGAATGACACTGTCTTGGCTCCCCTATGCTGGCCTCTTAACGACATTTTCCAGCTAAATTTTCAAGGCCATTTACAAGTATATACAGATGACGCAAGTTTATTTTACATTGGACAAAATTTTAAAACTATAGCAAAGAATATTCAAACAGACCTGAAATTCCTATACCATTGGTTAAGAGTCAATAAACTGTCGCTAAATCTTTAAAAGGCTAACTATATTATTTTTACTAGAGCGAGAAACAGAGATAGAAAAAGTATAGATAATTACCAGATAAGTTTTTGGAATAACATTCTGGAACAAGAAAAGCAAAATATCTCGGTCTGACCATTGACAGCTCACTATACTGGAGCAACCATATAAACCATGTCACAAAAAAAAATTAGGGGTTCAGTTGGGGTGCTCAAAAAACTCTCCTACAAATTCACTCCAAACTACTTTGCTCTGGTTAACTCGTATTTGTCCTACTTAAATGTAATCTGGGGTAATACTTTTAAGTCGTTTAATACCACTAATAAGACTACAAAACACAGCACTAAAAATATTTTTCGGCTGCCCAGCGGTGAGGACGGCGACATTACACTTAAAAGTTTGGGTATTTTGAAATTAACTGAAGCTATTTTTTTGGATACGGTTTTAATGGTATATAAACTTGAAAACAGCCTATCTATTAGTAACCTAAAAATTGGGGAACACAAAAAGGGGAATTACTCTACAAGAAGTCGGAATAATTATTTTTCATAACAGAGTAAACACCACTACTTTTGGACTCTACTCAATATAGATTGAGGGACTAATATTTTTCAATATAATACCCTTGTGGCTGTAATGTGGAATAATCTTTTTACTGTTTCCCATGAACTTGTGGAGACAATGAACTTACATACGTAGCTATTAATGCAGATTAATAGCACAGATTCACATTCTTTGGAGTGAATTTTAAATTTCTTATTTTTGCGCATTGTTTGTGATCATATTTTTCATTTGAGTTTAAATCAATGAATTTTTAATTAATATGGCTGAAATGTCTTTCTTCTATTGAATGTATTATTTATAATCAATATAAAAAAACGAATCAGCCGCGCCCTCCAACTTCTAAAGTGACAAGCCACCACTCTAAACATAAAAACTTAACTAGAATATTTTTAAGAAATTTTACGTGATGGAGTATTTTCAAAAACAGATTCCTACTCAGAGACTCAAAATCTATTTAGAACAGCCAAGTAAATTCAAAAAGTAAAATTTTTGTTTACCACTGTTATTTGAAGCATATCTACTTATGTTTTCAGTGAGCATGAATCAAAAAGCTGCTGGTATAATTTTCACTTTCTTTATCTCTCTATGTAGCTTTTAGCGAGCACCGAATTGACTATCATTTATGGATGTTTTTAAATTTTCTATTCTTTAGGTTGAGTTAATATTCATTCAAAACGAAAAGCGAAGAGTAGCCTACATAGTGCATTGTGCATAAGATGTTGAAAATATTATTTTTAATTATGGTGTTCATAATCGATACATAGTGAATAGTGCACAGTGAACTTGAGTATAGACAGCCCTTGTACAGCAAATAAGAATTCAAGAAGAGGGCCTAGCCAATTAAACGCCAGTATACAGAGCAAACGGAAATTACACCATTTCTTGGTTTAAATGCCTTATAGCAGATTTGTTAACGAATTTTCTTTGTTTTAGCATTAATGACTACGATTGCATATATTGCTGAAACTAAAGGGGAAATATTACATAAATTAAACCAAACTGCACCGTAAAAGTGTATATGAACAATCTCTCAACTATTTATCTGCTCTTGGTGTGGTGTGGTGCGGTGTAGAATGGAGTGGATTCGTGTAGCCACTTGTGTTAATTTTAAAAACTTTGATAGCATTCATCCAGAATTTTATGGTGCGGTGCGGTGTGAGTCAGCTCCATGTAGCCTCAGCTTTATTGGTTATATCGTCGCGTTCTCATTGTCTGTTACGTCTAAAGTCCAATAATTATCTATACTACACTTCACGCATAGCATAGAAGAAGTTAAAGTTAAATAAACTTTATGCGTTGTATATTATTTGTGATTCACTATGGTTTATAAACGATAGCATTAAAAGTAATTTATTTAAACTTCTAGCGCACTATTCGCTATTAGTTTGCGTAGTAAATTAATACAGACCCAGCCTAAGACCTTAAACACTAAGTTTAATTTCAAGCCGAAGTATTATTTTTCTTATGAATTTTGCACGGTATTCTATGCACTATTTAATATTAATTATTCACTATTCATGGCTATAAAGCCATTCTTACTAAGAGGCTTTTGCACTTATGTCTTAAAATAATATATTTAATTTCAAGATAATCTAGCTATTTTTTTGCTTATAATTAGACAACTTTGATCATTTTTGGCGGTAGTTTGATAATATGAGTTGGCGACTCTGTCAATGCCCTGTTTGTGACTCTGTTTTAATTCATTTGATTAAAATACTCTTGTCCTTAATTTAGCTAATTCAATTAGTATTGAGCATGAGCTTAAGGGCCCTTTGGATCATATCTGGGAATTCATATAATGGACCATCGTTGTTTTCTAGGTAATTACATTTATACACAAAATTCAATATATTGAGTGAGAGTGGAGGAAAATAAAAATTTAACTCTCGTTTGGTCGAGCCTCGTCTCGTAAAGGCCCCGACATACACTCCGTATCCGTAGGTCCGTGGTCCGTAGTCCGTAAGAAATTGATGCTATACAATATCAGATTGCTCTGGCCACAGAGTCCTTATCCGTAAGTCCTTACGCCGTAGAAGTTGCCCAACTTAATTTTCTACGGACTACCAACCACAGGCAAGTAAATATGCGCATGCGCCTTGAAATAAAGAAATAATAGCAGTGATAGAATCCGTCGCTATGTAAACATATACAAAATGAAAAGATGGCTACACGCGGACCTATTTCATAAACATTTTTCTAAAAATCTAAACACCCCGGGAATAGCGGCTTCTAGGAAAGTGTTTTCTGAGAAATACCAAGTTTTCAGAAATATTGGCTTTGCTTTTGTAGGTTCAACACCCCTATTATTATAAATATTAAAAGTGCTTGTTTGGTTTTCATCCAAAATATTAGTAGGCCTACATATTTTTACCATTTTCAGGCTATTGCAAACACTTATTATTTTAAGTTTGATAGTTAAAATAAAGTTGTAAATATATTTCTTGTGCTTGTTCTTAACCTATATTTTAAAGAAATACTGGAAGTTTTCTCAACACAGTTTTAGGTTTATTTGATCAGCTGACTGCTGTGCTGTAGACTTTTTCAAATTTTTTGATTGAATGAAGTCTCTTACTATCTCATTGGTTGAAACGGTCACGTGATTATGGATATTGAGACTGTAATCGCGAGTAGAATTTCTTATGGACCAGGAGCACGAAGTACGGACCACGGACCTACGGATACGGAGTCTGTGTCTGGGCCTTAACGCCGATGGTCAAGGATGAGCGCTGTGCTCACCGTCAATTTATGAACAACCTATACTTGTTATATTAATATAATCTCAGAATTTGTGTATATCTTAATTATGTTTTGTAAATTATTTAGAGTTTAGTTAGATATATATGTACACATCCTAAAAATGTAATGTTGATTTTTATTAATTAAATTAAGTTGATAGATTTCTTGTATCTAAATGACTGCAGTCCATTCTAATCAAAAAGTGAATCCTAAAGAATTGTGAGCACAGAAACTGGTCACAAAATATTTAATAATAGGTGCATTTCCAAGTCTGTGTGTCGTTTACTTTTAAACACTGTAGAAGCACTGGTATTGTATATTTGGTTCCAACCCACCCCATTGTTTGCAAAGTTTTGTTCAATGAAAGGGGGGTGAGGTGGGTTAAGGGATTGCCACTACCTGCTGAACTATTGTACTCGGAGAAACAAGACAGCAACTTTTAGCTCTCACTTTATCAGTTTGTCTTTCTGATGAAAAACATTTTGATAGTGAGTTGTTTTAAAGAATTCCCACTTAGAAGCGCTGTTATCACTGGATATTTTAAGTTTTACCTAAGTCGAGGAACGCAACAAATCTCCCGTAAGGTGGGATCTGTTATTTCTTTGTCTGTGCCCTGGGCATAGGACAACTCCTGGATAGCTCAGTGGATAGAGCATTGGCACTCTATGTCAAAGGTTCCAGGTTCCAATCCCATGTCCAGGTACCATTTTTCAATTTAGAGAATATCTGATCAGGATTATTGAACATCCACTGGACTTTATTTTTTATGGGAAGGGTTCTATTGAGTTTTTGAATGATACATTTTATTTTAATATACATATGCCAATTTTAATTAAAATGTGCCAAACAATTTTTTTAAATTGCATCTTACTATCCATATAGGCTATATGCATTTTTAAAATTATACCATTGGGTTAGGGTTGAGAAAGTTAGATTATAAGAAATGTGCTTACATTTATTGAGGGGGAGTGAGAAACAATTTATAAAATAAAAACATTCTGCAAGTAGGTATTCAAACCCTGATGTCTGACCTCCTTGTTACCGAAAAAATACACTAAAGGAGCTTGAAATTTAGTTTTTGTGCCCAATAGTGCAGGTTTAAACCATAATTGATTTAGAACTAAAATATTGTTTATTACTACTTTTATATAGGCCTATCATTTTATTATCATTGTCATTGTCACTATCATTAATTGTACCTACATTGTATTTAATAACTGATTAGGTGACCTGGCGGTCTAGGGGTAAGGTGTAAGACTTCTATGCTGGCGGCCGGGGTTCAATCCCCGGTCCCGGCAAAGATTTATCTGATTACCAAACCCGTCCTTCACCTCTGACAAGACATCTTGTGAATGTGAGGAATGCCAGGCCTCATATTCCACGTTAAACTGTAGGTCCTCCATTTCATCTCACAATCACCCTACCATCACACATTAGCGTAAGTGCGTACAACCCGAACGAGTAGTAAGACGCGGTGCTAATAATAATAATAACTGATTACTTTTATTTAGTATTCTTTTAAATCTTATTAGGTACTTATGTTCTTTATATTGAAACCCAATTATTTTAATAGGATAGGCCTACATTATTATCCTTTTTGTTCCAGATATTTTCCATCCGTAGAAGACAGATGCAAATCAATTTTTGGTGACTCATATACATGCATCCCACCTGAAAAGTCTTTGCTAAAAAGTATTTTCCATGAATTATATCTTAATAAATCTAGTAAGTTGCTTTTTTAAAAGAATTAATTTTTGTACTCTATAAAGTCCTCTTCACACATTGGAGTAACAGTATTATAGCACTGCAACGGAGCTTCCGGTACCAAGATGTATATAAGTGGCCAGTGACTAGAAAACTGACACAACATAGCTACTCTGACACTACTTATGTGATGGGTAGAACTCTATTTGGCAAGCCCAGCTATTAAAATTTCAAATTGGCAAAACTCTTCAAAGACAAAAAAAATTACCTAGGAAGGCCAGCTGAGATTAAGAAATTAGACATCTGTGTCATCTAGTACTTTTATTTTGCTTGACCTTGGGATTTGTTTGGCTAGATACCAGTGGTTTTGAAAGATCATTTTTGTAATTACTTTGTAAAATATAAAGCTTATTTTGCATACTAATATTAGAAAGTATGTAAATGAATAGGTAACTTGTGATAAGGCCAGGTGTGTTTGGATTTTTTTTTGGTAGTTTTATAATATTATTTTCTTAAAAATTAGTAAAACACTAACGTCTCTACATGTTATACAAGGTTTTTCCTTATGTATACTGCAATATGGACATTATTGTATTTTAATCACCAGGCCCAATGCAATTTTGTTAAACAAGTAAAGTATACCTCATTACACTAGATTAACTTTTCTAAAACAAAAAATCATGCAATTGTGTTTGGTTCCTAAGATAAAATTTGATCTTATAATTTATTCTTTATATAGGGCTTAAGTTTATACATACAACTCCTATTAATAATTAAAGCCCTACCAGCTTTGTTGGCCACATGGTCTGGGGTGTTACTATCACAATAGATTGGACTGCTGATGACGAGATCAGGTTTTGAATCTCAATTGGGTGTATTGAAGGGTGGTTTTTCCTAAAAGGTTTGCCACTTTCCCCACATGTAAGTGTGGGTATATCATCTCTAAATTACACCTTCCTCATCCATAACACTTTAGTGTACTTAGTACATATGCATACAACCCAAACTGCTTGTAAGATGCAATTATTGCAATGTTAAAAAAAATAAAGCCTTATTAATTTTTTTATTAGTTTCTGATTTAACTGCAAATATTTGATTTGTTAAACAACTAACTCAGTACATAAATACTTAAGTTGGAATCACTGGTTTTTGAGATTATCTATGTTTAGATTTATTTAATGACTACCATGTAATGAATGTTGTATATTATAACAGTCTTTATATTTAAGTACTTTTAGAACATTACAATGGCAATGAGTATTAAACTATTGCGTTGAGGTTTATTTTAATGTGGTACTATCAATATTTTGATAATGAAAGATGTATATACACAGTTAAAATACGGTCTTATAGTTATAGTATGATCGCATGTGTTCAAGAAGACATTTTGTTCCCACAATAATTACGATGCTCTAAGGACGAGTTTTGGATCCATTTAATACCAATGGATCTGAAACATCGCTGGTGCAAAGCTGGGTAAGGTGGATACAATCTTTTAAGCTATATTTAATGGCCAAAGAGGTAAAGGACATAAATTGTAAAAAGGCACTTTTATTTCATATGGCGGGAGAAAAAGTAAATTACATTTCTTGATTCAACAGAATAGTTTGATGCTGCATCACTTCCAAAGATAATGCATGTGATCCATTTATAGAGTGTCTTAATAAACTTGAATGACACTTTCACGTTTAAAAGTTATACGCTTGAACAACACATATTTAGGGGTTTATCACAAAACTAGGACGAAAGTGCCAAGCAGCGAACTGTAATTTCACTAACTTTAAGGAAAAGATGTTTATTGATCAAATCACTGATAAATATACTCTTAAGCTAATTAAGAAGATTGTTGTTAAATAAAGGTGTTACACTTAATCTGAATAGGGCACTGGAATTTGACAGATCCTTAGAACAAGCAGATCAACAGGCTCCATAGATGGAAACAAAACAAGATCCAACAATTTCAAATATTGGCACAAAACCTTGAGGGAGATTTATCAGAACTAGAGAGGGTATAGAAGATGTATGTGTTTTCAACTAAACACTACTTTTGTGACCCAACCTGTCCAGCACATTATGAAACTTGCCATAAATCTAAGAAAATAGTTTACTTTGCCAGGTTTTGTAAAACCAAGCGAGAGAAAAATGAAAAAAATGACAGCTACAAAAATGTCAGAAAAGTCACCAAACAAGATGGAAAAATTCATGAAGATAAATATATGTTCCAGGTTCGTAAAGTTCCAGAAACTGAATATTATTTAACAGCATAATTAGGTGATTTCAACGTGAACTTATTGTTAGATTCAGAAGCACTTTGTAATATTCTTGCAGATGCAAGCCCATTTGCTTTAGGAGCTGTATTGATTCAATACCAATCCAATGATCCTAGAATTATTGAATTCGCCAGCAAGACCCTGAGTGGTGTAGAGAGAAGGTAAAGGCAAACAGAGAGGGGAACTCTTGCACTGGTTGGTGTATGTGAGAGATACCACCACTATGTATTTGAGTCCGAATTTCTACTAATAATGGACCATAAAACACTAGTTTATTTTTTCCCCACGGTCTAAGCCACCACCCAGAGTTAAAAGGTGGGTTGTGCCACTTGAAAGTTGTTGATTCAAAGTTGTTTATCGACCAGGCAAAAACAAATATTTTAGACCAGTTATTCATATTGGTAAATATGTCACTAGCTAAAAACATAAAAAAAATTGACGGGAAGGGGGTGGGGATACACACCTTCATTTGAACTGGTGGTTTACAAATGATTTAGCTACTAGTGTTATCAATTTTGAGCAGGTGCGTGTGGAATCGACAAAGGATTCAGTAATGTGGGAACTTTGCAAATGCTTATATTCAAACGACTGGTCAGCAAAGTTCAGCAAATATCAGTTAATCAAGGAGGAAATGTGTGAATATGAAGGACTCTTACTAAGGGCAGGGTGTCTAGCGACCTGGAAAACAGGGAACAGTCAGGGAATTTGCTTGGCCAGGGAAAAGTCATGGAATAGTCAAGGATTTTTTTTATCAAATTTCTGGAATTTTCACATTCATTAAAAGTAATACACAACTTTTCTTTAAAATAATAAAAATAATATATCCAGTTAATACACACCTCGAATCTATTTTAACACATCTGTTCCACTTGAGCATGCTAATCTCAATTACTCAAAGTCAACCCTTAAATTTCAAGTTCTTTTCATCCCTCTACTGCATGTCTTCATCCAAAGTTGAGTCATGGTTATGTGCATGTGTAAAAATGTCTCAATAGTATCACACTTAAATATAACTTAGATCACACTCTTCAGCAGGCCATCGCTTTAGGTTGATATCTTTTAACATCTCATAGTGACATAATTTCAGCAGGGGTGTGAGTCAAAAAATAATATTACAATGAACTACATTTTTAATAAAAGAAACTTATATAGAGACTGGAAAAGTTGGAAATTGGATCTGGAAAAGTCAGGGAATTTTATAATATACTTTGGCTGGACACCCTGTAAGGGGAACAAGACTATTAACCCTTTGGTGAGTATGAACGTATATTTACGTTCATTTTGTTATGGCTTCCTAGGAGTATGCACGTAAATATACGTTTTCATGTTTGTCTAAATTAGTATGGCCGTAAATAAACGTTCAACCATGTTAATGCTCTGCTGCTATCTATGATATGTTAAAGAAACTATTTTTAGACATTTACTAGTTTATATATTTGCTAATAGATGACTCTACTGACCTTTACACAAAACGGGGGACGTTCTTCTTATCATAAACACCTGGTTGACTAAATCGATGTTTATTTTAGAAGTTGTTTTTCCACATGATTTATTTGTGACAGTTTTTTTGCTGTGTCATTGTTTATAAAGTTAGTGGCCACATTTGAACATTCATGTTTATAACTTAGTTTATATTACTGTTTTATTTACGGAGGCAAACTCACACATTTATAAATAAAGGTAGTTTCCACGCTAGAATGTGTATAATCTTATTATAGTTTTATATTGTTGTATTTATCATGGCATCTTCGCGCAAAAGACGAATGCTCATAGGAAAAGAGTTGAATGAAATAATTTCAAGTTGGGAATCTGCGAGTGATATGAGTGACATAAATGACAGTGATGACGGAGTTTCATCTAGTTAATCTGAGCGGGAACCGGAACATGAAAGTTGATGCCGATAACAATGTGACACAAATACAGGTGAGAGCAGATGTTCAGCCAACAATGCATGACACATTTCGGTGGCAAAATTATGCCAATTTTCACAGCCAAACCATAAAGACACTATGTGGAGGTGTGTGGAATGTGATGTAGGACTTTGCATCCATCCATGCTTCCCCACATTTCGAACGAAAATGAATTTTTAAACTCTGAATTGTATTTGAAATGGTAAAATTTTTCCTAGATATTTTTTTTAAAATTTTATAACCACTTTGGAAACTGCAATACATAATTTTAAAATTAATATGCAAAAATAAAAATATTTTTAATTTTCACCAAAAACCTCACTCCACAGGGACATTGTACTATATTAAAACTATACTCACCAAAGGGTTAATACCAACTCTCAGAGACTACTTTAAATCTAACCCACCAGAGTTACCCAGCTATAATAAAAATGAAACAAAGTTTGAGGTCAAAAGTCTGGTGGATTGATATAGAAAAACAGGTTGAAGAATATTGCCGACATTGCTATGATTGCCAGCTAGTTGGTAGTTTCAACCCAGTGGAATGCCTGATGGTTCTTCGGAATAATTAAGCATGGACATCCTTGGACCTTTACATGGTGGTGAATATATATTTGTTGTGATAGACTACTTCAGCAGGTTCTATGAAAAACTGATATTGAAAATTATCAAAATAGAAACAACATTCTTATAGTTGGAATATATTTTTCCACGATTTAGTTTACCAGAAATTATCATTACTGACTACAGGCCTCAATTTTTAAGTTACAAATTCAGAACCTTTTGCGTGAACAATGATATTCATTTACAACTGTATGCAGCAAAGTGGGCTCAGGCTAATGTAGAAGTAGAGCACCAATACAAGTCAATATTGAAGCACCTATGAATAGCTCAGGCTTCTAAGGAAGATATCCAAACAGTACTTAGAACATACGTTTTCATATCATACTACTCTACACTTACCAATCGGAGTTAACCTGCTTCAATGATGTTTATTTGTGAACTTTGAGACAAGATTTCTTCAGTCAAAGCAATCAGCAAGGCTCCCACAAACACTATGGATAAGGATTGGTGGAACAAAGAAAAGGGCCTACAATATAGTGACTGTCAAAGAAGGTCACAACTAGCCAAATTAATAGTTGGAGATGAGGTACTAGTTAGTCAAGAGAAATACAACAGACTGGACGCACCATTTGCTCTAGAACCATATACAATGACTGCTGTGAACGGAAATGGTGTAACATTAATGTCCCATTCAGGTGTTGAGTTCAAGAGGAACAGTATGCATCTTCAGAGTTTTATACCACTCAAGTTAAACCGTATGAAACAAGATGATACATCTGAGGCAGAGCAACATCAAACATCCTCAGCTAATGGCCTAAATCCAGACACTATTTAAAATCAAAGTATAAAAGATTAAAGGATTAAGTCTGAACAACCAAAAACATTTTAAAATAGATTAGTGATGTCTTACTAACAACAAACTCGGTGTATAAATACTTAGACTGGAAATACCAGTTGTTGAGATGATCTCTGGGTATTGTTGTTAAATGTCTCCCATGTGATGAATGTTGTAGATTATAACAGTTGTGATATTTAAGCACTTCTAGAACATTACACTAATGCATGTAAATAAGATTATTTGTTTTAAATTATTATAATGTATTATCAGTTTAAATTAATATTATTCTTTAACTACATGTTTTGTTTAACTCATTAGCTATGGTAGACAAAGATAGCATTATTTGGTTGATTTTTACAAATCTAATATTTTCCTTAGGGTCAGCTTTCATTTTTCTTCTATTCATAAAGAATATGGGAGGAGTTAAAGGACTGACTCATTTTATAACAGGCAACTGGTCAACTGGTGACCATCATGCCCAGTCATACTCGTATGTTACCAATCACCAGCAAGTAATGTCAAAAACAAGTAGTGGTTGCCCTGATGTGTGGATGCTGATATAAAACAATATGTCAGACATTTAAAGTGACACTCATTCAACTAAAATTAAAGTAATGTCATGGTATCATCACCCAATTTGGGGAGGGACCAAATGGCTTCAAGGTGCCTTGGGATCACTGATAACAACTGAACGTTTTTATCCAAGAATTACATTAACACTGTTTGCACTTCTAATTATAGTGGACTCTCGGTAAAAATAAGGACAAAAGTTAAATTTCAAACCATATATTCTTTAACTATCACTTTTGACTAATCAAATCAATGCGGTTAAAACAAAACACATACCATAGTTAAGTTTTAAATTTCAAACCATATATTCTTTAACTATCACTTTTGACTAATCAAATCAATGCGGTTAAAACAAAACACATACCATAGTTAATTTTTTTCGATATTGACAGTTTTTTATGTCCTAAGCCTCTCTTTTATGTTTCTATTGTATAAGTTGATTAATGCTATTGCTTATGAAAGCTAAACATAAATCTTAATTCCTACTTCCTACTTTAAATAATATTTTATAATTTCATTTTCAAATTGGAGCTTTATTGGACAATCAATTATTTGCTAGAGATATAACCTTAAAATGTTAAATAAGCTATTGCGGAAATACTGATGCTCGTAACTAAACACACAATAGCTTGAATTTATGAATGAAGATTAATAACCTGCACAGAGTAGGCCTAGAAAAATATATCTATTAGGGATTAGGATGCTGTTTGATCTTTATGATAGGCATGCTTTTTATTCTATAGGAAAAAAAACTAACTTTGGTGTATGTGTGTCTATATCCGTATCTTTCTTTATTTTCTTAACTACTTACTTTATCTTTTGAACTTATCTTTTGAACTAATGATATACTTTGACTAAAATTGATACATTTCTGCTTTATATTGAGTCATATTTATTCAAGCCACAATTAGTCGAGAGGGCCAAAACACTGTTGCATGCAAAAGATCTACAAAAGTTATTGTGGGTTGAGTCCATAAATATAGCAGTGTACATACTCAACTGCACAGCTACAAACAAAATGCTGAGACAACACCGTACAAGTTTTGTACAAAGAAAAAGCCTACTGTTGAGCATTTAAAAGTTTTTAGTTCTGTAGCATGCATACATGTGCAAAAACAATTTCAACAAAGGCTTAATTCAAAGGTGAAGAAAGTGTTAATTGTCAGCTACTAAGGTGAATTGGCAAATTACCATTTGTATGATCCAAACACATAGTGTATCTTAATTTCTTAAAGCCCCACAACGTGAACAACAAAATGAACATTTCAAAAGCCAACAAGAATGTCAGCTGGGAACACATGCACACAAACCAGAAACCACTGACTTTGAAAATGAAATTGAGATTGATCCAAGTCCAAAAGTTCAACAAAATATAAAATTGGAAGGCTTAAAGAATTGAAATAAAATCTGATGACCACCCAGATATGATGTGAATATGTCACACTAGAAACATTCGAAGAAGCTGAGAGTGGACCTGAGGCTCCAAATTGGATTGAAGAAATTGAAGAACTCAAATCCCACAAGAAAAACCAAATGTGGGAAAGTTGTGCCAAAAGACGAAAAGATGAAACCAATAAGTTTAAAGTGGGGTTTCAAAATTCAAAGTGATACTGCTGGAAAGATAAGTCACTATAAAGCTCGCTTATGTGCGAGAGGTTTTCTTCATAAAAAGTTATAGAAATAGATTATACTGAAAGAAACCTTTGCTTCCTTGGTTAGATTCAATTCACTGAGAGTGTTTCTAGCAGTCGTGGCACACAATGATTTGGAGTTTGTACAGTTTAATGTACGCACCATGTTTTTGTATGGATAGCTTCAAGAAACTATTCACATAGAGCTGCCAGAGGGACTTGCCATCAAAAATCGACGAAATGTGGTTTGTAAATTGCACAAATCATTGTATGGTTTGAAACAGGCTCTAAGGTATTGGAACACCAAGATTAGTGATGTTTTGAAACAATTCAATCTTAAACAAAGTGAAGCTAACATGTGTGTATATTATGGCACAGTGGAAAGTGAACAAGTGTAGGCCTATTTAGTCTTATTTGTTGATGATGGGTTGATTGCAGCTCAGTCAAATGAAATATTGAGACAATTAAGCAAAACTTTGAAATAACAGTTGTAATGAAAATGTGTATGTTGTTATGCAAATTGAGCATGATTGAAAGAAAAGAATGATGTTTATACACCAAAGCATGCACATGTTTCAATTATTGCCTACATTTATGATGGCCAACGCAAAAAGTATAAGCGTACCATCAAATCTGCACACAATACTAAGTCAAGTGGAACCTGAAAATTAAATGATTGAAATTGTACCTTACAGAGAATCTGTAGGCTCTTTAATATTTCTTGTGCTAGTTTTGCAACCAGATATTGCATATTCTGTAAACCAAGTCAGAAGATTTTGTAATAAACACAAACAAAAGTCATTGGTCATCTGTTAAAAAATATTTAAATATTTAATCGGTACAATTAATTTTGGATTAGTATATGAAAATAGCACCAAAGATGATAACTTAACTTCATTTGGTTATTCTGACACTGATTTTGTTAATGACATTGATAACTCCAGAACAACCAAAGGATGTGTATCTTGTGTAAATAATTCACTTGTCATGTGGAGCTCACAACGTCAAAGCCTAGTCACGACTAGCACAACTGAATCCGAGTATGTAGCAGCTGTGACTGCTTCAAAAGAAATTTTATGGTTAATTCAACTTTTGGAGGAGCTTGAATGTAACCAATGTAATCCTATGTAGATAACCAAAGTGCTATTTGTTTGGTACAATCCATAGTTCCATAAGAGAACCAAGAAAATAGATATTACTTATCATTTCTTTTGAGAAAAGGTTGAAAACAAGCAGGTTAGTGTTGAGTTTGTATCAACTATCAGCAGATTTATTCATAAAAGCATTAGTGAGGAACAAGTTCTCACAGTTGAGAAACAATTTAAACATATGCAACATACACCATGTAAACATTGGGCATGTTGGAGAAATTTAGGGTTGCATGTTCATGTGAGTATAGCTTAAATGTAGCATTATGTTTTTTCGAATATCCTGCCTACATGCGCATGCGCTAAGGACACCATGTTTTTAGTTGTACAAGCGCAGTTTCAAGTTGCTGGTTAGTCGGTCACTTCGAGGTTATTCACTAGAGTTATTTGCATAATTATTGTCCTAAACATGCGAGGTTTTGTAATCAATAAAACCATATTTATATTCACAATTAACATTCAGGTTATCTATTCAGATATTCAATAATATTTAACAAATATTTTTTTAAATCCAATGGTTTTTCCTGCGATAATATTTATCTTTTTTTTTGGTTGAATCAATTTATATAGAAAACAAGAGTAGGCTACGTCCTGAGTTTGAACTATAGAACCTTTTTAATTTCTAAATGTATTGTTTGAAGATTACCATTGCTCAATCCTTTTTTTTATGTGCCAATAAGGATCTAAAGCATAGCTTTGAGCACCGTTTTTAAAAGTCTTATAGTAATTTCAACTTTTTACCTTAATAGTATGTATCAAATATAATTTTACAACCCTATTCAAAATGTTGGACAATCATAATCTTGTTATAGTTGGTGGTAGGAGCAGAATAATCATAATGTAATCATATGCTTAGAAATTAATTACAATGTGTATAGTAGATTTAACTAAACATCTATTTAAAAAAAATTGGCATATTGAGTATTGAGTACCTTTGGAAAACAACCAGAACAAAATCAATAATGTCCTAACCATATATCAATTGTATGATATGTTGTATTTAAATGAATTGAAATATTTTTTCATTTCACTTTTGGATACCTTTGGCCATCTAAATTAGGACACAAGAGCAAAATCCTTAAGTCTGGGTGCCAAAATAAACATTTTGAAACAATAATTTACGGTCCGATAGACAATGGGCTTGATTTCACTATTTACTAGAGACTAATGACCATCTTTGAAAGGAAGATTTTGACATTCTTAAGGTGAATCGTGCATGTGATAAATTTGTCATGGGCCGAATTTATTTCTCAACGGGTAAAAATAATAAAAATAATAAAATTACCCCCACTTAGAACCCCTTCCCTCACAAAATTGCTGAAATATTCCTGCACTGGCCACCAAAGCGCCAGTTGAGCTTGGACCTTTTTGGGGGCCAGACATGTGTTTGTCTTGAGCTCAAGTTACTACCACATAGTTTAAATCTTTACTTGAGTCATTTTAATACAAAACTACAAAGCTTGAACCCCCTAGTTTAGTGATTCCTAGTCCTTATCTTTCTGACTTATTTGTGTGAGGCAGTAAAAGGGACTGCTGGTTGACAAAAGGAGGGGGCGGGAGGGGGGTAGATGTTAGTGTTGGTTGTACACACCAATTATTCAAGGCTATACACGAGTTTCTTGTGACTGACAGCTGAAAACTGTGAACATAAACAGATTACCTACCACTACACAAAAAGATTACAAATGAATAAACTGTCAGAGAATCGTGAGCTTGTTTGCATATCATGTGGGAGACCTGGGTTCAAATCATAGATGGGTACACTAAAGTCATTTTCCACATATTCTGAATGCTATTACCGTAGAGATGATTCATTTAGCAAATATTAAATAAAGCAGCATTTTACTAGATGAACATATAATAATACAGTAGACCTAACTATAATACATTCATTACCTTAGTTTACTTGGATGATATCTCAAAATGTTACTAGCAATAATCCCTGATATATCCCTACGCCAACAGATGACATGTCACTTTGGATAATTGTAATGAAAATGTATGATAGTTTATGAATTTAATAGGTAACCACAGTAATTTTGGCCAATATTATTTATATATTTATTTGAGGTCAGGCACAAAGCTTATTTATCGTTTTATTCTACTTAAAAAAAGTATTCACATCACTTTCACAAAAGGTCTAACTACCATAGCTCCAAAATGGTGAGCGACAAATTTAAACCATGTGATTGAACGTGACGGAAACATGTTCTTTACAATGATGCACTGCAGTGGATAAAAATATTTGATTAAGTTAAATGTTTTGAAATACGTTAAAATAACAATAAAATAATTTATTATATATATATATATATATATATATATATAAAACATGACAAGTATTTTCTCTTTTCCAACTAAATACGATGCTTGTATTAAAAGGTATTATTGTATGCACTATATTACACATAGATAACATTCCAAAATGGAGAATAAGTACTTTTATTTATGTTTAAATGTTGTTTCGGATTGGGTAAAAAGAGATTATTAAAAGTTATGAAACAGTGGGAGAAAACTTAAGTTTACCTTATTTTAAATGTAAAATAGGTGACCTGGCGGTCTAGGGGTAAGGTGTCAGACTTCTATGCTGGCGGCCGGGGTTCAATCCTCGGTCCCGGCAAAGATTTATCTGATTACCAAACCCTTCCTTCACCTCTGACAAGACATCTTGTAAATGTGGGGAATGCCAGGCCTCCACCGTGGTTCGGATTCCACGTTAAACTGTAGGTCCTCCATTTCATCTCACAATCACCCTACCATTACACATTAGCGTAAGTGCGTATAACCTGAATGGGTAGTAAGACGCGGTGCTAATAATAATAATAATAATAATAAAATGTAAAATATAACATGTTATAAAAAAACTTAACATCTATAATAAAACAGTGATCTTTTACAAGTGTTGGCAACCCAAAACCTAAACATATGATTTTTGAACTGTCATCCAGGTAAAAAACCTATCATGAACAGACTTTATATTAATTTGTTAAATGAAGAGTAGAAATATGCAATAGTAAAAACTGTCTTTTTACATGATTTATAGATTTACTTATTACCAACACACGGAATAAACGTCAAGCCCATCTTGTATAGTTAGCTGGTAATGGGGAGGTTGAGGCTCGAATCCCGGCCGAGTACACTAAGGGTGTTTATTCTTAAGTGGTTCCCCCCCTCTCTCGAACATTGGGAAGACCTAGACGCAGATGGGAGGATAACATCAGAATGGACCTGAAAGTGATAAGGATGTAGTGAGGTGGACTGGATAGAACTACCTCAGGATAGGGATAGTTAGCGTACTTTGAGTCGGTGAATAAATTTGGTTCAAAATAAATATCTAATATAAATTAAAGATCAATACTTTCCTATATCTATCGATTCAAATTAAGACATGTGTTTGTTTTTACTCGTATAATATTATACCTCAAAGCTGGTGTATCCTTTCTTCTCTCCGAGAATCTATAAAGTAGGCCTAGCCTTGTTATTTTTTATCTTCTCTATATATAAATGCAAAAACCCTCACTCATCTACTCACTTATCACTAAATTATCCTACTTCCTGAATAGCTAGAGGGCTGAAATTTGGTATAGTTGTACATCAGAGAGTACTTAGAAACACTGAGCGAATTTCAAAATGGGAATCTGGGAATTGAGGGGGTGGGATATTGGAGGGGTCTATTAATTTAAAAAAATCCTTTAAGGGAAGGTAGAAAGTTTAATCTTGTCACGCAGGTAAGGGTACTAATCCAGATTATAAAACCAGTCTTAAATTATGAAATTTTAAGTTCAATGCTAGGAAAATGGAGGGGGGGGGGGGGAGGGGG
>CABEEJ010001675.1:18047-50570 GCA_901482245.1 Timema douglasi
TGTTCAAACTTAAAAAAAAAATCCACTCACTAATTCTAATTCGTCCACAAAGAATGGGCATTTCAGCTTGTAGCACTATTGAATTAATCACCCCGCATTGGGCACCATTTGAAACACTATTAATTTTTTCCAGATAAAATAATGCTGTGATTATGTTTAGGTTGTCTATTGCTCCGTGGTCGAGCGCCTATCATCACTGTACCGAATAGATACTGTTTAACCAGCTGTTAATTGCTCCGTGGTCGAGCACTAATTAAATCGGTATATTTAATTGAATTAAAGAAAGATAACTGTTGTTGGCTGTTTATTCACACACAGTTTATTTAAATGACATCTGTTAATCACTTATACAAACTCCAATTAAATGCTTTATATTAATGCACACTTGTGATAATAACGTAAATTATTGTATTCTTTGTTAGTCCCTGTCTGCGAGAGCCAGTGCTAGATTTGTGAGTCCCTAACTGCGTTGCTTGTGTGAGCGTGGGTGTTAGAGTGACTTGTGTGTGTGTGGCTTGTGTGTGTGTGTGTGTGTGGCTTGTGTGTGTGTGTGTGTGTGGCTTGTGCGTGGGGTGCCAGTGTAGCTGTATGTGGCTGCGTGGTTGCCTTAAACATACGCACAAACGGTTTATATATGACATACACCTTGCCTCTTGCTTGCCTTTGTCAGCAGTGTAAAAACTAACTAATAGAAAGAGTCCAGGTGTTGTGAAGGCTAGCTTCTTATTGGTATAGGGAATTGGCGTCTTTTGCCAAATACTGCGGAGTTGTTCTTTTTAACAGGAAATATTGTATAAAAAATATATTTTAGTGGTGAAATCCTTTTCCCATTATTTCTGAAAAGTGCATGTTCTTCATGGATGGGTCATAAAAGGATACTCTACATGTATTACTTTAAAGAAAAATTACCTTCATCCATGACTTTTTACATAATTTAGAGTAATCCAAACCAATATCATTACAAGCTAGTTTTATATAAAATTAACCACAGGGAAAGCAATCAAACCTTTAATTATGTTTGAATATTAATCATTTATTGTTTAAAATTGTGTTACAAAAAATTAAAAGTAGGTTGACTAAAACACAATGTCAAAATAGAGATAGAATCTAAAAATGTGTCAAAAGCTGAAATTTATTTTAAAGATTAACTTCTCTATACATAATATTTTAAATTCTTGCTTATTGTTTCTAGTAAAAAAAGAAAGAAGAGTGACTGCGTATTAAAAATTGGTTGTTAATGATTTAAAACAAATTTAAGTTACATAGTACTGTAACAATTTACAGCTTAGAAAAAGGAATAATTTATTTTCAACATTTCTGGCCTAATTCGATCGGCTATTTTGAATCTGCCATATTCAACTTTTGTTTTTTGGACTTTTATAGAAAAAATACATCTCCAATTTGAAATTTCAAATATTTAAGAATTAATGGGATATTTGGAGTAATCCCACTACATTCCTGCCATTTTTAGCTGTATATGTTTCCTAGAACTGTACAGTGATTTAGGCGTGATTGATTAACATACATACAATATTTAGTTTGTATATTGTATTCATAGGATTTAAGCTTTCTAGGTATCTTGGTTTTGGAGATGATGCTGTATAACGCCTACACACACATACAAACACACAGAAGACACACATACAAACACACACACAAAATATGTTCTAATTTTAATACAATGTTATAAGTTTATTAATTTATACATTGGGATTAGAAATGTGTAGTAAAACTTTGAAGTCAATGATACAATTATAAATCAAAAATTTACAGTAAAAACATTAGGTCACTTAATTACAGGAGATTGGAATATAGGCCTGGCCAAAACAGAAAATTTTACATCTCACATCTGTAGACACAAGGATATATTGTATGTTACATTTTCTATTCTATTGTTTACTAAATGCTATTCATAAATTGATAGACACTTTTAGATTGTTCAGTTTTCTCAGTCTTTTTCCCTGTAATGGGTCTACAAACCAACGCACCGCTTATCGGACTCGCACTTACGCAACTAAGTAATTTTGTCTGTCTAGAATAACAAATGCAAACGCAATCTTATTTCGGAACTGAACATTTTCCATCTCGGGAGTGCGTAGTTACATTTGCTTGTGTTCAGTCAATCAGAAACAAATGATCAGACCACTATAATCAGATAAAATGAATACATAGTTAAATAATCTAGGAGAACATTTTATTTTCTTGACAATAATATATAGTAGAATATATTACATTTTAAAATTGACTAATAATATACCAATAATATAATAGTTTATAATGTTTTTTTATCTGAAGTGATGTACAAAAACTTTAATATGGCTTTAATAATTCAGTCATAGTCTATGGTTGTGTATGTCTGCTATTTGCCTTTTCTTTTTGTGTGGCAATGAAGTTTTAAAAATTGAATTCAATTATAGTTTCATAGAATATATACTAGGTGAAATTTAGGCGCAATAATAATTTAATATCGTTTTCAAAATGTTAATACAGGCTGTTTATGATTCCCACCAAATGTATAAGAAACAGGAGCTTCCCAAATAAATATCAATTTTAATTTAACATAAATTTAAGTTCTTTTCAAAAAAACGTGTGGGTTGTTTTTATGTTCTAGTTATTTGTGAGAGATTACATTCCATTTAATACTCAATACCCATTAAATAAGAGTTGTTTTTTCTGTACTGTGTACTAATAATATTATCATTAATAATATATAAATAAAACAAAACCATGATCTACAAATTTGTAATAACAAAACTAACTTTTTATTTGTTTGACTTATCTATTGATAATTTTTTCAATGATTCTGTTGGCATATTATATTGGCATGTTATATTTATTATTTTATGTAGTGACTAACTTGTCTTAATTCCTTTTGGTGGAAATTACGTCTAATGACTTTTCATTGTAGAATGACTATTTTGAATTTAAGAGGAACCTAATAGCGAGTAAGCTTGCGATTGTATAGTTACGTGTGAGTCCGACAAGTGGGTATGTTTTTTTAGACTAGCCATAAGGGGCTCTGAAATAAAGTTAAACATAAAGATTTCATTTATGGATCAAATTTGAATAAACAATTATGTTTTTAGAACAATCTAGAACAAATTTAGTACTATCAAACATATTTTAAAAATAAGGATTTTTAATCTTTGGGGAACAAACGTGCCGGTGTTGGAGAACTGATATTCAATTTCTGTTTTTAACAATGTTTAGTTTGGTCGGGTGGAACGTACGGTGGATCCAGGAAGCAATTTTTGGAGGGAAGGTGAAGAACTTTACTCAGAGTAGGGAGTACAGAATATTTACAAAAATTTTTCAAATTTAACACTCAAAGGAAGTGATGTTTTAAGGTCATCCTGGACTCCGGATCCGCTCAGATATGTTTAATTCTAAATTTCAATTTTTTGGTCCGTTGCCTGACCATTTGGGGGGAAGGAGGGAAAGGATTGTTTCATAGGCACTAGCAAAAAGCTAAGCGTCTGAGCAGTGAAGAATATGTAGTAGCCTAATACTTAAAAGAGTTACATTTTGTATCACTGTTGAAGTACTATTTTTAAGGTACACCTTGTGATATTATCTTTTATTGTTATTTCAATGTCAAGTTTAGTCAGGAAATGAATAATAAAAGTGGGGTAAATTGTTAACTCCTGATTTATGTCGCGCTGGTTCACAAATACTAAATGTACTGAGCTGTGGTGACACAACTGGATCAAACTCCATAGTCATAACGTTGCTATTTGTCTCAATGACTTCTCTAAAACAAAAATATTTATAAATAAAATATGTTATCTTTAAAACAAGAATGATATTGTTTATCAAATTTAGGATACTCCACATAGGTATATATTTACTAAAAAATAGTTACTTTCCAGTTATCTTCTTTTTCTTTCTAGCGACCATATTTAGCAAATTTATTCCTCTTGCGAATACAACCTGGTGGAGGGTTTTTAACCATATTAAAAAAACATATTTGTAAAATATTTCTTGTAAGGTTTGAAAGTGTACGACCAACCTACTTCTCTGAAGCTAAAATATGGAATCACTAAAATGTGGAATGAGCTGACCAGACGAGCTTCAGAACTGCAATATGAGATGGGATAAACTGATACTCGTGTTTGAGTGGCAGTGTCCATAGCTGGGAGGGCTGTCATCAGCCGTCACAAGTTCAAGCTGTTAAAGAAAATAAGGGTGAAGAGGGGAGGGGTATTTGTCTACTCTAAATGTTAGACTTGAATTCTTAAATTCTCCTCTAATTTCAGGTATTGTTGAGTCACTCAAACATTGAAGCTCCACACAAAATTGTATTAAGTGAAGTGATGTGTTAAAGCGATTTACACCACAAGTTGGATTCATCCAAAGTTTAAAAAGCTGACCTCTTTTAGGCAATAATCAAACATCTGCTAGTTCACAACTAAATCCACCAGAAATTTGATACAAATTTGAAACCTTAACACAGTAAGATAAAAATTAGATAAATAATTACAAACTGCTTTATAAAAATGTTATTTTTAGTGTGGAAGTAATATTTAACTATTTAAAAAGTATTTAAGTGATTGTATTGAAATGCTTACACTTTAATCAAAAGTAAGTTATTATTAAGTCATATATAAAAAAATCAAATACATAGAAAGTTTGGTTTTAGAAAAATAAATTGATTGAATTTTATCATTTAAAACAGATTTTAAAGCAAATTTAAAAAAAACCACACACACATATACACATATTTTTAAAATCAAACCACAATTTGAATTAGTTTTGCTGAGAAAAAATATTGTTTTCTCAAAAAGAATTTGATGCACGATTCCCCTTAATGTGCCTGATTGCCAAGATGTCATATACTGAAAGGTAATTTAAAGAAAAACATTAATGCTATTGGATCAAGACAGTAAATCATGCTTTTTTTTTCTTTCGATCTATTGCTTAACAAAATACTTTGGAAAAGCACACACAATTAAGTAATTACTTTTGACAATCAATGTTTATTATCAATGTATTAAATTACAATAGTTGATATTGTGTTATTTAATACATGAATTAAAATATATTAGTAATGGCTAAATCACTATTTTACTTTTTTTCTCTTCTCTCTTTTCAGATAAATTTGAAGAATTAAGGGATGGTTCCAACAAATCAGTGATATTTCCTGCCTTTCAAATACACACTGAAAATGGAATTTTGTGGCCTTTAATTGTAATGGAAGATGGTGCTCTCTACTATTGCGCTCTTCCACTTGTTACAAACTTTAAAACCATGCCACAGTCTTCATTTTTTCTTGTTGATTTGTAAGTATACATTATTGTGAACATATAAGCTATGCCTGCCTTTCCTTTTTTCAAACATCTTGTTTTTTAAATATTTAGTTTAACAAACTTTCAAGGACAAAGTATATATAACAACCAATTATACTCAAATATTAACTTGAATTCCACTTTTCAACTCCAAGATATTGGTAAAGCTTAGTTCATTAATGAATACTCCATATGAAATATTGTATTTTGGATGAAGTGTATATATACTTGTTTACATGATAGTCATGTGATTGTTTAACTCATAAGCTGTAGTCTAGTTGCAAAGTTATTTGTAATGAATTTAATATTTTAATCCAACTTAATTCAATTAATTGAATACAACACAACAGGTCCAAACTGTTAAAATTTTGAAAAATAATTTGCTAAAATGTTTTGATACCTGTTTGCACGTTGACATAATTTATTTCACATCAAATTATTTGAACATATGTTACTAAATACTTGTTTTATTTCTTCAAAGAATTTGAAGCTACATGTCAAGAACCATTAATAGGCCAAGGGTTGTTGAATGTTATAAGGCCTAACTAACTCTCACCATAGACTAGATATCCAATGACAGGTAGATTGGGGCTCGAATCTTTGTCAGTGTCGGGAAGCTGGTTTTTTCTAAATGGTTTACAGCTATCTCTCTGCACAAATTTGGATACATTCTTTCTAAATTCAACCTATCTCATCCTTAGCACATTAGTATAATTAGTACCTACATATGTGTATAGCCTGAATAGCTAGTAAGACAAGGTAATAAAATTAGACCCATTAAATATATATTATTGAAAAAGAAAAACAAATGTCTCTTTAAACCTATCATTATCAAGTATAAATAAACATTTTTGGTTTTTAAAGTAACTAAACATTTTCCTTATATTAATTTCTCTTAAAAAAAATGCTATTATTTATTATTTGAATATTACACTTTGGAACATTTTGATGATAAATTTTTTTTAAAGTTTATATTATTCATCCTTATACCACAACTAAAATTTCAAAATCATTAATCTGGTCCAACTACCTCCTTCTAGGGTGTTCGACTGGTCTCCTTCCCTGCACATTTATATCTAAATACTGTCTTGGTACTTGAATATCCTGCATCCTTCTTACATGGTCAAACCACTAAAGCCTTTAAACATTATCAAATTCAACTATACATAAACAAATGCTTTGCGTTTTATTGTTCACATTTTTTTTATCAAATATTGTATCAAAAGGTTTTACCTTTCTTTATTAGCCTAGCATTAATTTCCACCTAACTAGCTATACAAATTTCAGCGGTGAGTTTTTGTTTTCAGGCCATGCGTGTCAATGGCAATTTCAATTTTAAATGGACTGATGCTATTTGTCAAATCAACACATTTTGGACATTTGCAGGCAAGTTTATTTTTCTTTATATTTTGTGAGTGATCATTTATTTATAAATATTTCAACAGATTTCAATAAAAACTACTATGTTAGTTGAAAGTGCCCGGTGTTGCTTGGCTGAAGTTATCGATAAATATTGGGAAATTTCTTTGAAAATAAGCTTTTGTGGCCTTAATAACATGTTGTTGTGTTAGTAGAAAACTGCTTAAGAACTACACAACATAAGACACATTGCTTGTTTTAGAGTTAAACTAATGATAGTGTTGAACATGTCATGTCTAGATGGCAGCACCAATGAGATGCTGGATGTATTTATTTATATTACACACGTTTCACTTATATATATATATATGTGAAATAAATATAAAGAACTTTAATATCCATCAGCATAGGCGTCGCTAGCTCTTATTTATTTAGGGGGGATGGATTTAACCAAGTCCATACCCATTTTTTATTGGGTGGAAGGGGTGAGGGTACTTTCAGTTGATCGTGGTAACGTCTCTAAATTGAGTTGCCAATTTTTTTTTGCATTAAACATTTTAATATATTATGAAGCATTTAAAGTGTTCTAACACATAATTCAGCTTGTAGCTATCAGAAAAATTTAATAGACTCCAATAAGCTACAAGCTTAGACATTGATGAGAAACAACAAATATATTACTATTTATACTTTCAGAAGAAGGGGTGTTGAAACCTCCTTTACTTGTTACTGCCTTGGAAATAACCAATTTTCCCTTTACATTAAATAAAAGTATAATCATTTTTATGAACTGAATAATGAATATATGATATAATTTATCTAGCTATTGTATTAATCATATAGATAAATTACCTTAGTATTAATGAATTGATTCAAACGTAGATCTTCTTTTTTCATTTTTCTGAATAAAACACCTCCACTTCGCTGTTTTTTTTATATCAATGCTATCCAATACCTCTTAGTGAAAATGACAAACTGCAACGTGTTTTAGTCATTTTTATGTCTTACTTGATCTTAAGAAAGTTTTTAGTCTACACAATGAACTAAAACTTCTTTCTGCCTCACAAGATGAACTTGGAAACACAAGTAGTAGATAAATTAAAGTTTAAACATTTGAAAACAAATTCTGTTCACTAAGATGTGTGTAGTAGCACTCGCATTTGGTAGTTGAAAACAGCAGGGTGCGAGGTTTTGAAAGATGAGATTAGTTAGATAAAACTATTTTGTCACAGTTCCAAAAATCATCAGATTTAGGTAAAAACCCATTGACTTGGGAGCACCGGCTGGAACTAATCACTGAAAACATTGAGGAAACTAAAAGGGTATAATTCCTTCTAGGAAAACGGAGGGGCTGGGAAGAAAAATAAACTATTCCCAAGACAAATATAAACTACAGGTGGTAATGTCTAATGAATCCCGAAACTTAGAAAGTAAAGTGTCGATTATTGTTAACTAAGAAGTGAAGCTGCAAAATATATATTTTATCATTAAGAAAAATATGTTATAGTATCATTTTTAATATTGAAATTGACTTATTTACATCCCCACTGTGAGAACCAGTTTTTGCCTAATTCAGTACTTTATTAAATTTTTTATCTGCAGAGATTATGGGGGTGGGGGTGGCGGGGGACGACATGTCCCCCGCTTTCCTCGCTAATGATGCCAGTGTATCCATGCATAAAGCGTTTAATCCGAATGGTTAGTAGGATGAGATACTTAAAACAAAATTAATGCAGCCACTCTTTGAAAAAGTTGGTCTCTAATGGTATTGATAAAGAAGAAGGTTTTAGCTGAGATCAAAATAGGCAACTATTTGTGTAAAAGGAACAAGAAAAGTGTAATTTAAAGGGGTTTTGGTTATTAGGAAGCAAATGGGGACATATTAAATTCAGATGTTGATTTGAATGATGATGATGTTGATAGTGAAAAAATTTCAAAATACTAACAATAGTTCAATAAATCGTTTAAAAAATATAATATACTAACTTTAAATGCATTGATTTTTTTTAAATAACATTTTCATTTGAAATTTGGAGAAGTGCACAAGGGATGGATGGCCCATCCATATCCCCACCCCCTCTTCTAGATTTCTATCCTTACATCACCAGTAACAATTTCAGACCAGTGTCGGCCCCACCAGTTTGTCAAGATGTAAGGAAACGTTAAGGTGTCAACAATGAACTCAAGAATTTGATATGCTTTGGAATTACATAAAACTGTGAGAAGAAACAAATATGAGAACCAACCATGTGTACCTGATAAGAGTAGAGCTAAGTCCTAGTTTGAGGACCCATCAGTACAAAGTTGATTTGGATGTGGTCAATAATGAGTAAACAAAGCATCTCCAGAGCCACCACCAATTACAAGGACAATTTACTCTCCTGACATGCACTATCTGCTATATTTAATATAAAACATGATTTTGAAGTAAGCACTACAGATTGTAGAAAGTCTCCACTTTTAAATATGGTTACCTGGATATGCACAGTACCAAGTAAACCAAGGCACAGTGAACTAAGGCTAACAAATTTCCATGGTGATAAAAAAAATGAATAACCATATACAACTGCACAACTGATAGTGAACACTTATTTGAAACCTTATTAATGGCACAAACCACTGATTGTATGATTTAAGTCTTCAAGCTGATAATATATATAAAGCTTGAAACAAAATTCACTACACTAAAATCACCACAGTTTTTTCATAGTGTGTATGCCACATTTAAACTATTTAGGAATATGGATTTTTGTAGGTAATTTTGGTCACACAGTTTATAGGCTCACAAAATAAACGGAACGTTAAAAACACTAAAGGTGCACATCTGTAAGTTTCCTGAACAAATGCCAAGTTTGAGATTTGTATGTTCCTTGTTTTTTTAAGATACCCACATCTTAATCATGTTTACAACATCAGGCTCATAATATAATACTGCAACAAGATTAGTGTCTAACAGTGGGACCAGCGTTCTCTCGTTGTTTGCCCTGGCTGCGCTCCTTGTTCTCTCTGTCTCCCTCCTTGTCTAGCAGGTAGGCAGCGACCTTCTTACTTGACTGGGAGATTAGGGGGCCGATGGGGTGCGGGGGGAGGACGGAGACATGTCTGGAGTTGTCTGGATCCTTTTTACTCTAGAAATGGAGGATTCCAGACCCTTAGCTGTCACCACCCCTATATATACATGCTCAGCGGTAGCCAGAGACTCAGTTCTTGGTTCGCGACTAATGAGTCCGGGAGTTCCCAGTGCGAGAGTGTGGACCGGCGAGTCCAGTGTTCGTTTGGCGCGTGCCGGGGTAGTGTGTACGTCACGGGAGTGGACCAGCGAGTCCGGCGTTTGTGTATAGCGGGTCACTGCCCTGTATCGTGTGTGAGACAAGTGACATTTGTTGTTACTGTGGACACTGTGTTATTGAACATTTTTGTGACTGTTTTTAAATATTTGAATAGTTATTAGGTGTTTTATAGTTGTTAATTTGTTTATTCAATTTACTTATCTCTCTGTGTGCTCTAATAGTTTATTAAGTTACAGACTTGATTGAGACTCTTTTTGTTTTACTTAATTACTTGTTTATTTATAATTAATTTAGATATACAGTTAATCAGTGTGTGTATGTAAGTGGTCATTTTAATAATTAAAACTTTGAATATTCCGTGGGCATTTTCATTCGTGTTTGGTCGGCAGCATACCCCAATATCTCTAAAAGAACTCGCCAAAGTTGCTGCAAGGGCCACGGGGCGTGTGGTACGGAACTCACGTTTGGAAAAAGGAGAGGTGAGTGCCAGTGTAAGTCTGGATCAGCAACACTTCTTGGATGAACTCAAAAGTATAGTAAAATATGTTAAATCGATCTCCAAGGTTCAGAACGCTCCACGCGGCCCCAATTGTAATAAGACGACCCAACTTGATTGTTGGAACTCTAATAAAGTTGGACATCTCCGCTCCCAATGTAGAGAAAAGAGGATCAGTGAGCAAAGTGACTACTGGAACAAGAATCAACCGGAAAACTACTGAAAGCTAGTCTTAAGGAGCGAAGACCAGCTGGCTCCACGCAAAATGCTCCCTTAGTTATTTTCAATGTGCGATCGCTTGGAAGTGAAGACGACGCTTTATTGGTGGAAGGAATGTTGGATGGAAAAGCATGCCGAATGGTTGTGGACATGGGTGCCCACGTCACATTGGTCCGACCCGATTTCACCGAGTTAGTTCATCGGAAATAACGAACGGATAACACTCTTCAAGGATGTGTAATAAGGACGGTAACTGGTGATTCTGCACCAGTTTTGGCAAAAGCACAAATGAAATTTAATTTAGGAAGCTTGCAAGTAGAACATCCTGTGTACGTTGCCAACATTGAGGACGAGTGTATTCTTGGTTTGGACTTCCTGTGAAAATTTGGCTGCTGTATCGATTTAGGTTCGGGAGTTATAAGAACACCTGAAGTAGAGGTTGAAATTGTATCTAGGCGGTGGGTGACCTCTCTGGACGATTTCCCAGTGGTCTGTAAGCGAACGACCATCCTTCCTGCGAACAGCGAAGTCCTTGTTCCAGCAAAGTGTAGGGAAGATTATAGTCGGCACTTTGGACTAGTGGAGCCAGCGAACAGTACTAACAAGCTGCCATTAAGTGTGATAACTGCAAGAACACTTTTTTCAAACAACAATAAGAGCATTCCAGTCAGAATGATTAACCTATCTGACAAGCCATGGTGAATCAAGAAGGGAACTATAATTGGGAGATATTACCAAGTATCTCAGATAGCTTTGAGGGAAAGTTCGATTGATAAAATAACTACTACCATAAGCGATCCACCTAAGCCCTTAGAAGAGCTGGCTGAGCGCGCTTCAGAGCATCTAGACGCTTCCCAAGGAAAACGAGTAGTCCAGCTTTTGATGGAGAATAAGTCTGCGTTTTCCTGCGAACCTAGTGATTTGGGCAGAACTAATGTGATCTGCCACAAGATTTATACGGGAGATGCGCCACCTATCAAACAACCTCCAAGACGCCTACCCATGTCTATGAGTGTTGAGGTTGAAGGAATGCTAAAGGAGATGATGGAGCACGATGCGATAGAGCCAGCTACAGGACCATGGTCATCACCTGTAGTTCTTGTCAAAAAGAAGGACGGCTCCACGCGGTTCTGTGTAGATTACCGCCGCCTCAATGATGTCACAAAAAAAGGACTCCTACCCCTTCTTCTGTATTCTGGGAAATGGCCAATCTTCTAGGAATAAAAAAAACAAGGACCACTCCTCTTCACCTCCAATCGGATGGGATGGTTGAAAGACTGAATAGAACCCTGGAGCAATACCTGTCCATGTTCGTCTCAGAAAATCAAAATAATTGGGACAGTAGGGTTCCTTTGTTTTTGTTGTCCTATAGATCAGCTCTCCATGAAACAACCGGAGTGACCCCTGCAAAGATGCTCTTTGATCGAGAGCTTCGATTACCTTGTGACCTTTTATATGGCCGTCCTGAGGATTTTGTTGAGTTAACTGATCAAGAACACACCGAACAGCTTCGCAATATTCTGGCAGAAGTACACCAGTTTGCAAGGACACGAATCAAGATTAACAGTGACCGGATGAAAACATGATACGACCTCCGAGCAAACGATAGGAACTTTTCAGCTGGAGATCTGGTATGGCTATACAACCCACAGAAGAAAAAGGGCATATCACCAAAGCTACAGAGAAAATAGGAGGGCCCATATGAAGTAATTAACCGGATAAACGACGTGGTCATTCGTATACGACGAGGAGCTAGAGGGAAAATGAAGATCGTGCACATCGATCGCCTTGCGGCATATCGAGGAGAAGAGTCCAGACTTTTTTGAGATTTCTGTTCGGGACAAACAGACTTAAGGAGGGGGTGGTGCAACAAGATTAGTGTTTAACAGCGGGACCAGCGTGCTCTCGTTGTTTGCCCTGGCTGCGCTCCTTGTTCTCTCTGTCTCCCTCCTTGTCTAGCAGGTAGACAGCGACCTTCTCGCTTGACTGGGGGATTAGAGGGGCCTAGGGAGGTGTGGGGGGAGGACGGAGACACGTCTGGAGTTGTCTGGATCCTTTTTACTCTAGAAATGGAGGATTCCAGACCCTTAGCTGTCACCACCCCTATATATACATGCTCAGCGATAGCCAGAGACTCAGTTCTTGGTTCACGACTAATGAGTCCGGGAGTTTCCATTGCGAAAGTGTGGACTGGCGAGTCCAGTGTTCGTGTGGCGCGTGCCGGGGTAGTGTGTACGGCACAGGAGAGGACCAGCGAGTCCAGTGTTCATGTGGCGCATGTCGGGGTAGTGTGTACGGCATGGGAAAGGACCAGCGAGTCCAGTGTTCGTTTGGCGCATGTCGGGGTAGTGTGTACGGCACGGGAGTGGACCAGCGAGTCCGCGCCTTTGTGCATAGCGGGTCACCACCTCGTATCGTGTGTGAGACAAGTGACTTTTGTTGTTATTGTGGACTGTGTTAATGAACATTTTTGTGACTGTTTTTAAATATTTGAATAGTTATTAGGTGTTTTATAGTTGTTAATTTGTTTATTCAATTTACTATATCTCTGTGTACTCTAATAGTTTATTAAGTTACAGACTTGATTAAGGCTCTTTTTGTTTTACTTAATTACTTGTTTAGTTATAATTAATTTAGATATACAGTTAATCAGTGTGTGTATGTAAGTGGTCATTTTAATAATTAAAACTTTGAATATTCCGTGGGCATTTTCATTCGTGTCTGGTCGACAGCATACCCCAATATCTCTAAAAGAACTCGTGATTCACGTGTGAACGGCCTGTGTTCCCTCCCAAGTCACGTGCGCCCCATGTTACAATACGTAAAAAACTAATATTACTTTGTGTATGTATACCTATGCTAAATCTCTGGTTTCTTATATGTTTCTTGTTTTCTTTAGTAAACCGAATCAATTGTCAGATGGTCTAAGATTCCGTAATATATGATATACAAATCAAAGTTGCCAACATACATGCATTTTCTTTATTTTCAAGAGATCTCTAAATATACATTGGATTAAAGATTTCTCTTCATTTTATACTGCCAGAAATGTTCAAACTATTTGATCCTGTTATATTCATCACATATTTTTTCAATGCAGTGAGAAATGTTGCACAGAAAATAACGTATAATTATTGTTTTAAAAGGAATATGTGTTTTAAAATGAATTATTGTCTGCATATATAAGTTGTATCTTACTTTTAACATTGCCTTTATGATAACTTACATTTTACACCATACTTAGTTAAAACAATTTGTGGTGCTGAGAAAGGTCTTTTAAAAATATTCAAATAGTTTATTGATACCTTGAAGTGTTGTGTGTACAATCACTACGTGAAGGATATTATATGAAATCCAATTAAACTGAAGCCCAAAGAAATAAGTTCTTTGTTATTTTTTGTGTGTAAACAATTCATGATGGAAATAAATGTAAAATTAAAATACATATTAAGTTAAGTTATAAAAAGTATAATTTCTAAAATATATTTTAAAACTAAATTATCTTCATAGTAAGAATACTAATCTATCTTTCATTTTGTTTAGAAATATCAATATTTGAATAACTCATAATCATCATCATCAGTTTCTAGCTTGTGGCCGGGTCAGTTTAGTAAATTGCTTCCATCTTCCTGTATCATTACACATTCTTCCTCCATTAATTGCTTCCATTCTTCTTCTTCTTCTCTCACTAGCACACTTTCTGTTATCTGCTCCTCCCAACTCTTTCTTGGCCTCCCTTGTGCTCTTTTTCCAACATACTTCATTTCCATCACTTTATTTGTCATCCTCTCCTCCTTCCGCATTACATGGCCATACCATCTCAGTCTTGCTTCCTCTACCATCTCCTATACTCCCAGTCCCACCACTCTTTCCTGGATAACTTCATTCCTTATCTTGTTTCTCCTTGTGACAGCTAACATGCTCCTCACATTATAATACAAATATAAGGATTAAATTTACTTAGGTGGATAAACTAAAACAGCTGTTTTTTTGTAACTTAAAATTAAATGTACCTAATTAAAAAGGGTGTATTTTACTGAAAATATTCCATTAATGGGTGTTGTGACATTTTTATAAATGAGGAGATGAAGTACTTATTAAACTAAAACATTCTAGTGTTAACAAATATTTCTTTCATGAACTGCTGACATAATAATAACATTATTGGAATCGTCTTTGATTTAAACATTTATGGAAAAAAAAAAATCATGAATATCATACATATCAACAACAGTCATGGTGGTTAAAGACAGGGAAAACCTGGAAAGTCAGGAAATTCAGAAAGTGGCAGTCAACACGAAATGGTTGTACAGTGTTTTTTATAACACATTTACACAGACACACAAATAATATCTAATTAAATAGGTACTAGAAAATGTACAAAAACTTATAAAAATAAGATAATAATATTTATAAGATAAAAAAAAGGTGGTCAGTGTAAGAAACGAAAAAATCCACCAAGAGAAACTGTAAAAATCTTAGGTCTGGAATTTTTTTTAAATATTGTCTGGAAATCCTGGAAAAATCAGGGTATTTTATGATAACATTTCTGTAGCCACCCTGAACTGTGCAAATGTGTGAAAAAAGAATTGAAAAAAAGTAACACATCTTTATTTTTTGTATAACTTATAAATAATATTTACCCTGAGATATAGCAAGCTTACCTCAGATTCATTAGCATTTGGGTAAGTTGGGGGAGGGGTGATGAAGAACATGCCATGATTAACTGAAGGGTAAAGCGTGTGCAACAAATGTTTTTGTGGGCTATATTTTTACTCTAAAGAAAATCTGAGTCTGTTTATGGTAAGAAAGTTGATATGAGAATGGCATTCATAATTAATCAAAAGGAGCACAGTGGCTAGATGTTAATATGATGGCAAGTGTCAATTTATATCATATATTAGCTTTATAGACCTTCATTGAACTGATTCTTAAGACAAAGAAATAAACGGCTGGAAAAGAGAGCATCATAATCATACTTGTTCACCCTCACACATGGCAGATGCAGAGCAAAGCACTGACCTGACACAACACACATTATACCATTTAAAATCTACCACAGGACTTGTGAAGACACTATGAATGTCTGTTATATTTATTAAAGTAATGTATCTTAGTTTACTTGTGAGAATGATACATTTTTGTTTATACACACATTCTAATGAAGTCTTTTAAAAATGTAAAATAGTACATTTAGACCAATCAAACTATTGATGACCCATTTATACTTTTAGCATATAGCTGAACTAATGGATTCACTGGTCTGGATTGTCATGATAGACACTAATTGAAGGATGTTGATATATAAAGTAATAGAAAGGGATGTTGGTACCTCAAACCAAACTTTTAAGAGACAAATAAAAATTTTTAAACATAAGGATAGGAAGGCTTGTGCCCTATCTTTTGAACACAAATTGTAGCAAATGTCTACATTAAAAGGAAAACATGTTACTTAGTAAGGGTCTGTGATTTTTCATTTGAGTCGAACTCGAATAGAGTATTTAAAAAAGCTCCTGATTTCAAGCACATTCATAATTTTAAAAGTTTAAAAGTATATATTTGTTTATTTTAAAAGTAAAATAGTATATTTAAAAACTTCACTGGTCGAACCAAACAAAATGTAAATATCACATATTTAAAATGTTTTACTTTACTTCCATTACCATTTTCGGCCTATGGTCCGGGTCAGTTTTTTTATTCAAGCCATATATTTTCCACTACCATTTTGCTAGGGCTTTCGTAGCTTCACGTGTCTTATAATATTATTTAAGAATAGGACAGACACAATATCCAGTCTCCGGCCTTTAATTCATCCCTGTGAATGAATTGTAAACTTACATTTCACCAATGCTAGATTTTTCAACCATGCCAGGACTCGAACCCGGGACCCTTAGCCCAGTAGACAGACATACTACCGACTGAGCTAAGTTGTGAACATCTTTAAAATTTGAGATTTTAAAAATACTGTAACCTGCTTTGATGGCCGCATGTACTCTTAACTCTAATCCCTTATACTAATAGCGTAATTACTATATAAGCATATAATCTGGATGGGTAGTAAGACGCGGTGCTAAAATAAATACTGTGTATGAAAACAACTGGTGTTCTTAAAATAATAATGACACTAAGTTTTTTAATACTAAATACTTCTGAAATAAAAGTGTTTAAAATGAAAATATTGTTTTTTAATACAGAAATAACACTTTAAAAACACGATTTAAAAATAAAAACACTCTATCAAAAGATAATAGAAAAAATAATTTAAATGTTTTCAGGATTCTTGTCTTTATAGAAACATTAAAATTACAGTAACACTACAAGTGTTAAAAAACTGACAGTTTAATGAAGTACATTACCACAAAATATGCTTCCATAACTTTATTTACCTTAAAAGAAAACGTAAGAATCACAAACAATTTGAAATTTGAAGGGTTCCTTATTTCGTTTACTATTCCTTAGTGTAATAATCACATATGATCACTTTTTTGTTCAAACTCAATTCCTCTATGCACAATTATATGTGTTCTCGCAAGAAATTATTTTATTACAAAATGTATTTTAAATCGATTTTTAATGCCTATAAATGTTAATGTTCATACTCTAAAATGAAAAATAAGATGGTTAAGATAAGATTTCTTGTATACAATATAAAATTGTAAATGCTTTTTTAAAAAATCTAAATGTGGTAAGTTTGATCAAATATTTATTGAACAGCTGTTGATCAAAACAGTTTTTAGACAGGTTAACATAATTCCATAACTAAATAGAAACTAAACTAATGTTAGTTTTGTAGTTGCACTTATTAATACAAATTTTGAATATCTCAAATTCTCAAATAATATAATACATTCTTAAACTTAAACTTTTAATAAACTGAAATTATAATTTTAGAAAGGGACCCTGTAAAAACCATAAACATAATGAATATTCAATTATTTAATGATCTATTTAACTATTTTTATTTTAATTGCCTTATCATGGCAATGCAACTTTAATTGAGGATAACTCCAAATGGACGACAATATTGAATAAGTTTACTAGTTGAACATAGTTTTTGAGCTTTATTACATTATTAATGTAAAATTTGATGTTAATTTTACCAAGTTGTTCCTATAATTGAAACTATTATCTAAATTAAAGCCTATACTTGCCATTGTGTCTTATAAATTGGTGTGTACATTCATTAAGAGGAAGCTCGAAAATGACGAGCCTAGAAAACTTTTGCTCTCGATCCCGAGCTTTAATGACAAGTTCAGCTTGAAACTTGAAATCCGAGTACTCGCAGATCACTAGTATTACGGTTAGGTAAGTATTACTAAAGATTCATATCTGTCGAAGAAGGCAGTATTATGACTACATTAATTAATATACCTCTTATTGATTTTTAATGTTTTTGTTTGAACAGAGCACAGAGTCTATGTCTGAATTAGTTGAATATGTGAGCATTTCTTTACCATTTGGTCGCCCAATTACATGTGATGTGTCCATAGCCAATAACCTTATAAACTCAACAACTACAGGGAAAGTAAAGGTATGATATTGCATGTTCTGTATGATAGAATTGATAGGTTTTTATATAAAATATATTATTGAAACACAACTTATTGACTATAGGTCAGGGTAGTCCAACATTTTTTGCCCCAAGGGCCAAATCTGACTATCACTTTGCACCGCGGGCCGAAGACGGATATATTTAGTAATCACATAAATTTAATATGGGCCTACACATAACAATTAATAAACAATTATATTCACTACTTGTATATACATTGTATTATTTGTTTGTAAACTCTTTCAAATTTTACTGCCAAATAAATGTTTAGTTACTCTCCTTAACCTGTATTATGAAATATGCACGCACATAGACTTTCACAAAAATATACATTTATACATATTTTTATTAATCAAACATGCAATCATGATCTTTTTGATTCAATATTTTTACTTGAATCATTGGCTTTTTCACATCTGCCATCGAAGCTTTCCCACCTAATTTTCCTCCAGGATACTGTGAGGGCCACATTTTCATTGAGCATTTGGTCCGCTGGCCACAAGTTTGACTACACTGATTTAGGCTGGCCACAACCTACACTAATTTAATACTACAGGGTGATTGAATAAAGTTAATTTTCAATAAATTAACCAGCATTCACCCGGAGAGAGGATGAGAAAACCACATGAACATGACAACTGTTTGTTACCTTGAAGATTTAAATTTTATGTACTTTTTTTCCAGATCATAATTTTTAATGTTTTATTACATTTTACTTTAAGAAAGTGGTATACACACACACATGCACACACAGAAACATTTTATGTGTAAATGTTTTTATATCTTTCAATAACGATGTTGTAAAGACTGCATAGGAAGTAATATGTTTATATAGCAGTTACTTCTCTCTGGCAAAGAGGCTTACAATCCTGACATACATTTTTTTCATGGTGTTTCATAGATAGGTTTTGAGACCCTGTTTCTAAGTTAAATGGAATTATATTTCCTCTTAAAATGCCCCTAATCCTATCTGACAAATAAGTTTGGGTATAGGTACTATTTAATATCTAACAAACATATATTATTATTATTGCTGGTGACGCCGGAGAGGACGGATGTGTGTTGCAGGTAGCTCCGTAGTCTTTTGATTCCCCTGTGCACTTCTAACTGTAAAAATTGTAATAAAATAATTAAGGACGGGCACTCGGTAAAATGTTTTGGTTGTGCAAGTGATTTTCATTTTGGTGACTGCTGTGGGATTAGTTTTAGCACCTATAAAGCCAAGTCGGAAGAACTTTAAAAAAGCATGGTGCTGTGAAGTGTGTCGTTCAGTGAATGCGTGTGCTTCCGCCGAAGAAGACAATGTGGATCTGGTGAGTGTAAGTGACTTATCATCTAGTGATCAAATCATTTCCCTATTCAAGCATCTCAACACCAAGTCAGCAAAACTGCAAGAATCAGTCAACTTTGTTTCTGCTAAAAATGATGACGTTTTAAAACAAATAAGTAGCTGCCTAGCTGAAATTGCATCACTTAAATCAGAAGTGAGCAATCTCAAAACCATAAATCAATCTCTTTCTGAGAAAAATGTATTTCTTGAAAATAAAATAAACTCTCTGGAAAAATACACCAGAAGAAATAATATGGAAATACAAGATATGATCCAAACACCAAACGAAAATTTAGAAGAAAACCTGGCAATGCTGGGACAAGCAGTAGAGGTAGAACTCGAGGTCGATGACATTGAAATTGCCCACCGCCTACCTACCCGTTGTGCAAACAGAGAAAGGGGTCTCCCACCCCCAGTCATTGTTCGGTTTGCCTCCAGGCGAAAAAGAGAGGAAGTGATGGCAGCTGCAAGTTCAAAAAGTAGACAATAAGGTAGGAAGTTGACAATGTATTTAATAATGGTGACAAAAGTCCTTTGTTCTTCAACAATAACTTATCTCAGTAATTCAAGACCTTGTTGTGGAAAGGGGCTACCGTTAAGTGTGGGAAAATTTTTAAAAAAAACCTTGCTTGGAAAACTGCCACGTCTGACATAATTGTGATTCAACAAGATAATGACATTGACAAAATTGTGTAGTTATTTGTATATTATCTAGATCAAATTTGTTAATATAAGTTACAAAATACTGATGGACCACACCACTAACGAAGTTAACTAATATAAATTTTAATATAAAACCCTAGAGAATTTTCAAAACAACTTTAAAAACTCGAATAATAATAGCTTGAATGTGATCGCGTGGAATGTCAGATCTCTAAAAAAGAATTGGAGTGAAATTTATTTTTTGTTAAATACGGAAGCTAATTTTTTTGATATTATCTTACTGAAACATGAATAACAAACGAACTAGTAAATCTTTATAACATAGAAGTGTATAACTCTTATAATTATTGTAGGGAGAAAACCTAAGGCAGTGGAGTAATTTTATTTGTAAAGAACACACACAGCTTCCATTTAAACCCACAAAACACTTTTAAGGCATTCAAGGGACACTGATTACAAGTCAAAATAAAAAACTTAGACCACTATCCTACAAAAGAAATCTTCATTGTAGCAGGTGACACAAACATTAACATAAAAGACAAATATAGCCCAGTCCATACTAGATATGAAACTATGATGTCAGAAAAGAGCCTAAAAAATGTAAATAATAAGTGTACTCGGGAAGAAGTTTCTAAAAACAATTTAGTTACGTCAGTTATTGACCCCCTATTTATACGTATATCAAAAGATCATTATGCTATAATACCAGGAATAATTAGTATAAAAATGTCAGATCACTACCCTACAGCAATGAAAATAATGTATAAAAATACACCAAATAAATGCTCACTGTCTCCCATGAAAAAAATACTTAAAATAAATAGAAAGTCGCTTTAAGCAAACTAAAATCAGTGGATTGGGGAAACCTGACTACAGACTTACAAGACTTGAACACAAAATATGACAAAATAATTTTGACTTTTAAGGAAGTATATAATACAACAAATTGACCAATCTCACAACAAAATACAACCAACACAATTTGGATTAATGCCTACATTTTAGGAAAAATTTAAATCAGAGATATACTCTATTGTCAATGTAAGTCAAATCCAACTAATAAATTTATTAGCAAGAATATAAAAAATAGAGGAAAAAGGTAAAAAGAGCTATAAATAAAGCCAAAATTGAACACCATAGGAAACGATTCAGGGACTTAAAAGGTAACATGAAAAACACACGGCGTGAAGTAAACAAAGTGTTAAGTAAACATAGCAAAATTAACCTAGATGAAGAGCTTATACACACATTTAAAATTACAGAGAACTTGAAAACTGTGTGTAACAATTTTGCATTTTCTTTTGACAATAGAATAATTGAAATATTGCATAAATGCGATATAAAACTACTTACACAAATGGAAGACACAATCGCCAACACTTAATTGTTCATACCTAAAACTACCTGTACAGAAATTAATAAAATTATCTTTTCATTAAAACAAAACAAATCACCAGGCTATGATAACATTACAATGATGGAAATACGAAAAATAGGACCCAATTTAATTTCGGCACTAGTAGACATAATAAATATCTCAATAGAAACTGGCACATTTCCCAACCAAATGAAATGCTCTCTTATTAGACCCATTTACAAAGGCGGGAGCCATTTAGACTATGGTAATTACAGACCCATAGCAATTCTACCAACTTTTGAGAAGATATTAGAAAGATACACGGCTAACAAATTGAAAGACTATTTAAATAAATTCAATATAATAAACCCAAGGCAATATGGATTTAAAAAACACAAAAGGCGCTAAAAACATTTTAGAACATTTTTCTAATAAAATTAACAAAGCCCTTAGCAACAAAAAGCATGTTTTGACCATATTTATTGACTTCAAAGAGCGGTTGACCCGCTTGACATTGATATATTATTGAGATCATAAAAAATGATTGGAAATGGTGGACCATATTTAAGATGGTTTAGGGACTATATTACTAACAGACTTTTCTATGTACAAATTAGCACTCAAAAAAGTGAAACCAAAGTGACAAATATGAAATTACCACAAGGCTCAGTACTAGGACCTATTCTATATGTAATTTACGTCAATACTATCACAAGAAAAGTAAAACATGGACACATTTACCTATACGCAGACAACACCGCAGTACTGACGATTTACGAAAACCTTTAAATAGCAGAATACAACCTGCAACAAGACTACAACGAGATACAAATATGGACTCATGATCATCGTCAAATAATAAATGCAAAGAAAACTAAAGTTATACATATCTGTCCTCCTAAAATGCATCATACAAGAGTCAATATTACACATCACAGCTATAATTGTTTGCACAACTGGACACAAACATGTTGTGACTGTATTGAAAAACTGGACACAATAGACAGTCATACTTACCTTGGACTTATAATTGACAAACATCATAAATGGGTCAGGTACATACAAAAACTTGAAAACAAACTAAAAGGATTGACATATGTTTTTTACCATCTTAGAATGTACTTGGATATCAAAATGTTAGTAATAATATATAAATCATTAGTTCAATCAATACTATCTTATGGCATATCCATCTGGGGAGGAATGACTGAATGTTACACAATCAAAATTTCGCGTTTACAAGAAAAGATCCTGAAAATTATATTTGGTACAAAAAATGCTAACAAACAGACATACATTCAACATAAAATTCTACTTCTTAACCAATTATATGAGTACAGCCTCTTTATAGGATATTACTATTCTGATAAATACAAGCAAATAAAAACCCATTCCATTAACACCCGCTCAATCTCTAACAAAGAAGTGTATACAATCGACAAATACTCTAATATTATAGTAAACATGAACTGAGATGTACCATCCCCAAATTGTTTAATCTACTACCCCCGACACTCAGAGAAATCCCTCAAATAAATCTAGCGAAAAATAGAATTAAAGACTGAATACTTCAAGGCATGCTTCAAACAACAATGTAAATATTTTTGAGAGGAAATGTTATGATATGTGTAAAGCTTTTTGTTTTTTAATTATTTTATTATTATAATTTTTACTATTTTTTTTACCCGCCTCGGTGGCATAGTTGGGTAACGCGTTAGTCGTGTTGAGCTGCTCGACTGCTGAGGACGGGGAGATTGAGGTTCGAATCTCGGTCGGGTGAACTGGGGCGGTTTTTCCTAAATGGTTTACCACCCTCCCTCCACGCAAATGCGGGTTCACTTCCTCTAATTCAACCTTCCCAATTCCTAATCCAATAGAGTAATTAGTACTTAAAGCGTAATAACCCGAACGGGTAGTAAGACGCGGTGCTAAATATTATTACTATTTTTTAAATACTTATTTAACTGCAAGACCTGAAGATGTACCTTAAAGTACTTCGGGATTGTATCAAAAAGTCAATTATGTAATTCTTCTTTTAAATCCTAAATAAACAATGATTAATTTATTATCATTATGTGTTCTGTCTTAAGACAGGTCCATTACTTTTATCATTGAACTTAGACCGCCAATGCGCCCTGTCCTCTGCCTCCTTAAGCTCCCATAATTTTCTTCTTTCATTCAAATCATTCAATATTTGAATCCTCTTTCTTCCTGAGCTCCTACTTCCCTTAACCTTTCTTTCTTTGATGTTGTGCAGAAGACAGTTCCTCCTAAGGATGTTGCTAGACCCTACCCTCCGCCCCATGAGAAATATTAGACAAAGAGTTAACAAGAGAGTTATTTATTGACAAAGAAACATAGAGAAAAAATTACAAATTGTGAATAGAGTGGGATAGAAACATAGCATTATAGTAACAATAATGTCAGCCGCGATACGCAGAGACTTCCAAAAACTCATCTCATAGTGAAGCCTAATTATTTCATGGTATACAAACTATAACAATGAATTAACTCAATAGTTGAAATAAATACTCAATGGAAAGTCCAAAGAGATGTAAAGTTGTAGATAATATTGTTCTATGTTAAGTTCTAGCCGTCCAGCGGCGGTCATAATCATATCTAATATCTAACCATCAACAATATTTACAGTTGATTTAAACTTTTCTCGCCCTCCTACGGCAACTCAAGTAAATTTTACTCAAAAAGGAAATATATATATATATATCGCAATAATGCCTAAAGTTGATAAGAATAAATTAAAATGACTGGCGGCTTCCTATCGCCCATAACAAGCTAAAACAAGATTTAAATATCAGTAAGGGCATCCTAACCATATACCAGCCTCCTCCTAAATTTAAGCAAGAAACGCATATAATAATGAACATAACAATATTCAAAGTCAGTTAGTGAACCCTTGCCATCTAATGGTGGCCGAACAAGCTAAATATGAAATAAATAAATGTTTAGCAAACACTGTCATATTGTGGACACACTCTGACAAGAAATGTAAATTTAAACAACAAAATTTAAAAAATAGAATTAAATCCACCAGCCATTTAGTTGTGGCCGATAAACCTAATCTAGAGGTAAACACATATTTATCAAATGATACTGTCAGATGGCCTCAAGCCAAATTAAACATATATATATATATAATATATATATATATATTTAAACTCTAACAAAGTCATAATGTCATAAAGATATTCAACCATTTTACAGCCTTCTCCTAAATTTAACAAAACCTGTATCTTTGAACAACAAAAACAATTTAAGTTAGAATTAAATATCCCCATTATCTAGTGCCGGTTGATAAACTTAACTTACAAGTAAATAAGTATTTAGTAAACTAACAGACACTGCCAATATAAAAGATGTATCAAAAACAATCCATGAAGCGGAAAAACAAATTACTTTATACAAGCTCGGGGAAATGAAGTTCCCTTAAAGAATTTATAATTCAACGTGTAAAGCGGCTTTACTCTAACCACACAAAATTTAATCAAAAATAACATCCTCAGTCAAGATTATATGTTTTACATTTAGAATTTTGAAAGATCAACTTATAATAAGTTTAATAAAGTAAACCAAAAAGATATTTAGAACACGTCGACTAAACCATCGCCGACAGCATCGCTTATCTCTCTGAAGCCAGTATTGTGTAATAAGTAACTATACTAGAAAACTCTAGCACTTGAGCCTGACCACATGTTCCCAGAGAGAGGATCAAGGGAGAAGGGGGAGGGGGGTAAGAGTCCGACTAGAAAGATCTAGTAGCTTCAGGATGACGGTCTAGATGTAGGCAGAAAGATCCAGAAGGTGCGGAGGGTTGCAAATAATAGCCATGGGGATAATGGGGAATGAGAGGAACAGCCTTTCCACCTTTTCTGTGAGCGTGACTTTTCTTCATCCGGGAAGTGCAAACCACAGGTTGGTAGGGTTTTGAAGTGCATCCTATGGAATTGGTGAAGACTGTGTGCTTGGTGAGGCGGGTAAACAGGGGCCGGAGAGTAAGTGATGTAACCATAAATCATCATGTTTGTTGTAACACTGTTAAATATGTCCGATCCAGTTTGCTCTTTGTACCGAAAAATCACATGCAAAATGGTTTTCTTCTCACTCACTCTTTATAGGACTTCATCATTTGTCACCCTGTATTACTACCTGATCTTCTCAAGTCTTCTCCAGCACGACATTTCAAAGCTCTCCAAGTATTTCTATTCCATCTTCCTCAGAGTTCAAGGTTACACTCCATACAGTGCTATGCTCCAAATGTAGCATTTCATCTGTTTATTTCTCAGTTCCAAACTCAACTATCTTGTCAGCAATAACCTCTTCTTGTTGAAATTTTGCTTTGCCATGACTATCCTAGACCTAATTTCCTTGGTGCAGTAGGCATACTTTGTCAGAAGACTTCTCAGGTACTTGAACTTCTTTTCAAACTCCTGGTTTCCAATTTTTATTTCAAGTGGCTTCTCATTTTTTGAAATCACCATCACTTTTGACTTCTCATTTTAATTTCCATGCCATATCTTCTCCCTATCTCCACCAACTGGTCCATCATTTCCTAAAAATCTTTGTTTTTTGGATAGCATTGCTAGATCATCTGCTTATTTTATTGTGTTGGAGGCGCGTCTTTCTATCCTGAAATTACCACGTTCCTCCAGGGCTTTCCTGACCAGCCACTCTCTATACAAGTTGAACAGTCTGGGTAACAAACATCCTTGCCTCACTCCTCTTCCTATCGCTATACTTTTGGTCTCTCCATCATTCAGCCTCACCTTTACTCACTATCCCAGTTACAGGTTTGCAATCAGCCTTTTGTCTGTCCAGTTGATGCCGATCATTTTGAATATTTCCATCAGTTTCTTCCACTTCACTCTATCAAACGCCTTTTGCCAGTCGAGTAAACCAATATAGACGTCTTCCTTAACTTCCAGCACTCTCTTTGAAATTATTCTCAGCATCCTGATGGCATCTCTAGTTTCTTTTCCTTTTCTAAATCCAAATTAGTCTTCTTCCTTAACACTTTCTATTTTATTCTCCAGTCGCCTGTGGAGTATTCTTGCCACTATATTCCCCACATGAGTGATGAGGCTGATGGTCCTGTGTTCACTACATGTCTTGGATTGTTTCTTCTACTTTAGAGCCACCATGGTTACATCTAGACATCCTTGGGCCTTCTCCAGTTTCGTAGATCCTATTTATAAATTTGCCAGAGCCATTAATTCGTTGTTTTCCAGTTCCTTCAGTAGGTCAGCTGGTATGTTGTCACCTCCTGCAGCTTTCCTTCTTTACATGTCCATAATGGCTCTTTCCACTTCACTCTTTAAAATACTGGGTACTTTTTTGTCTTCCTCTCCTTCATCTTCTACTTCAATCTCCAGGTTCCCTGATTGATTTTCCTCGTGATACAGTTGTTTTTATATATCTTCCCGAAATCGTAAAAACTTATTTCTTTAAGATCTGTCACCATCTGACCTTTGAGGTTTTCTATTCCTATTGTTCGCACATCCTTGTTTTTATTTCCTCCCAGTTCCTTTGCTTTCTGGTACATGAGGTTATAGTTTTCTTTTCTTTGCAGTTCCAAAATCTCATCACATGTCTTCTCTATATTGTCTTTCCTTGCTTTGTTTGTTTCTCTCCTAACTCATTGTTTAGCTTCATATATTTTCCTTTGTTGATGATTTTTCATTTCCTTATTTTTTTCCAGTTTATGAAGCATTTATATTTCTACACAGGGCTTTTGTGCAGTCCTCTTTACTTTTCTAAAATTGTAATTTAGCAGCTTAAAAGTAATATTTTTAACACTATTCCACTTGCTTTTCTCATTTATACCCTCATCTGTCACCTCACTTAACTGTAGTTATATTGAATTTCTCAAAACATTACTCTTGCTTCTTAATTTTTCTAAGTCCCACCTCAGTTTTCTCTTGTTCATCTTCCTTATCATCCTCAGTCTTGTTTCATGTACACCACCAGCAGGTTGTGGTCTGAATCGATATCTGCACCTGGCACTGTCTTCACATCCTTCCCTCCATTCTGTATCGCTGTTTGATAAGGATGTAGTCTAGTTGGTATTTGCTGATGCCTCCTAGGATCTTCCATGTGTATTGTTTTGTCTTCCATTTCTTGAACCAAGTGTTTGTCACCATCAGGTCATTCCGCTGGCAGAATTCAATTAGCTTCTGCCCTCTATTGTATCTCTTCCCCACCCCACGTGGCCCTATGATCTTCAGCTCCCATCCTTCTCTGGTCACACAGTTCCAATCACCCATGTTGATGGTGTTCACTTTCCCTCTTCCCTCATGATGAATAATTACTTCAATTTCATCATATGTTTCTTCTATCTCAACATAATCGTGGCCGGTTGTAGGCATGTACACTTTTACTATTAAAATATTGACTGGTTCAGTGTTTAATTTCACAAACATTAATCGATCACAATGAAACATCACTTTAGTAATACTTTTCATAACTTCATTTTTCATCACTATTGCCAGTCCCTTTTCTGCACTCTTTCCACCTGTGTAAAGCAGTGTGTAATTTCCAGACACTATTTCACCTTGATCTTTCCACCGGACTTCACTTAAACCTGCAATGTTCACACCACACCTTTCCATTTACATTGCTGAATTTCCAATTTCCTAGCCCTTCTTATCGTCCTTACATTCCATGTTTCTATGCTGAAAGGGAAAGTTTTATTTGGTGATTATTTTTTGTTGATTACTCCCCTGAAGTATTCCCCGCCCAGAGATTCAAAACGGGGACTAGTTTACCTCTGGAAATTTTTACCCCAGGAAGAGCCTTCATTGGTTTTTAGGGTAAAGATAGTTTGGCCGTTTTCTCTTTTTTTATCTACACCACACACCGTGGTCGAACTATCACTTCGTGTGGTCACTCCCATGGCTTTTCAATATTGAACCATCTTGAATATTATATACTCTATGCTTCATGTCGATACTGATACCGCTGCTGCTCGGTACCAGCCACATAACCCCATGCAGGGTATACTCCACATCGCTGGGTCCTTAGAAAACTTGGCCATCACCGACCTTATTGCAGCTGTTAAGCAGCCATCTGTTAAGTTTTATCCATGTGGATTCAGAGAAAGCTACCTTAATTTAATTTATCTAATCAAAACACATACATATCAATTTTAAAGATTGTAGAAAGCCAACCTAACACATACCACTCTTAAATTTAATTCACTGCATATAAAATAATCAACCCTTGATTTAATTAAATATATCTAATCAAAACCCCCTACAGATCAATTTAAAAGATTTAGAAAGTAAGTCTAGCATATACCACTCCTCAATTTAGTTCACTTTATATAAAATAATCAACCCATTAATTTAATTAGATTTATCTAATCAAAACACCTACAAATTAATTTTAATATTTATTTAATTAATTAAATATATTTAATCAAAACCCTCTACAGATCAATTTAAAAGATTTAGAAAGTAAGTCTAGCATATACCACTCCTCAATTTAGTTCACTTTATATAAAATAATCAACCCTTAATTTAATTAGATTTATCTAATCAAAACACCTACAAATTAATTTTAAAGATTTTAGAAAGTAAACCTGTAACAAGTTTTATTGTTAGGATAATTCATTACGTAAGACAAATAATTAAGTTAACAATAAATAGATTTATTATAAAAAAACATAAATGAAGTATAAGATTACAATAGTTAGACAAGATTAATGCTGGTTGACAATTGAACATGTAATATATAAGTTTAAGAAAACAAGTGAACATATCGTGGATCACAGAAAGCTTTATGTTAAATACAAGATGTGTCGACACATAGCAAGTCCAAACTATAGGATTGTCTTGCAGCTGCTCGGGTAAATAAGCGTCCAAGGCAGCATGGTCAAAGGCAGTAGGCTGTAAGAGCCTATTCACTATCAAAACCGCTGGGCAAGCGCCAGGCTACTGTCAGTATGGTCTAAAAGGAAAAACAGTGAAATAATTACCAACTACCAATGAAAGTTAACTGTAAATCTTATAAGTTTAGAGTTACTATCATATTTATATAAATTGAACTATCTTGCTTGATTGGCACTTAGAAAGTCCTGAAAATACATTGTATAATGAATGATATGAGAAAGGTTTGTTAATTACATTGGTATATGGCTAGCAAACAGGTGTCAACACCAAATAGTACTATGGCCGGTCCTTTTCCCAATAGGTACTGCCAGAGCAATCAATAGTACATTTATACAATAACCCATTCCCTGGGGTACAACATTACTTAAGTACACACTAACTTTTATTACTTAGTCAATAGAAGCCAACAACAGGCTAAAAGTAAAGGCATTATCTGCGTGCACCCTATTATGCAAACTAGCAAAGTTCTGCGCTTTACCCACCCCAGCTAATACCACACGCAAAACGTGCCAACAAGAGTAATTCAACACATTGACCCAGCTGGATCCAAGAAAAAGGACTGACAACCTGGTTGTAGCCATACAAAACTTAAACAACTGAATACGACATCCACGACGTGATGAGAAAAACATACTAGTCATATGGACTAAAAAGGAAGTACTGTACTTGTGGAGAAAAGCAACCTTTAAGACCAGGCCCTTATTACCTCTGGAGCTCAAGGTTCCTATATTTAAGCTATGCCATATGGACATAGGGAAAAACATAGTCATTTGGATTAATAGAAGAAGTCTGAAAGACTCGAGAACACATTAGAGTCACTTTGACTACACCAACTAAGTCAGAAGGACACAAAACTAAAACATGGTCACTTTGAGACTGAAATAATAAATCTAGATTATAGTCGCCTTGAATATATAAACTAAGTGTGAAGGACATGACAAACATTATAGTCGCCTCGACTATATAAACTAAGTTTGAAGGACATGACAAACATTATAGTCGCCTCGACTATACAAACTAAGTCTGAAGGACATGACATCAAATTCTAGTCTGTTAGACTAAACCCATAAGTCTGATAGATTTATTAATAACGCCTTGACACCTAGAAGATTGAAGAGGATTTCCCTCGACAACGTGGTGAGAACCACGATCCAAACTTCATGGCAAGCTGGTAATTTTGTAGGTGATAAACCGGTGTATCCTTCTTCGATGATACGATGTGGTGAAGTACAATAAGTGAATCTGAGCGGCACTCATTATATACGATTTCTCTGACCAAACAGAAATAAAAGGAATAAGGCATAAACACAGGCAATGGGAGAGACGGAAACAAGGGGAGAAAGGAAAAGAAAGAAAGGGGGTGGGGGAGAGAGGAAAAGACAGAAGTCCCAAGGAACACCTCAAGAGCAGCAGCGCTCTAGGCTCTTGACTTTGATCCCAAGCTGGTCCCGTCCATTTCAACTATTGGGTGATGCAGCGAGAACGTGTGTGAGATTTGCCATGCTGGTGTCCCCGCCATACTCGTCGTAATTTCCTTGAAAGCATGGTGATTGTATGAGAGCCTATCCTGTTATCGTGAGTAAGTCTTGAAGGATATTATTACTAAATAAATCAGTTTTAATTGTCTTCTTTGGATTCAGCTATAGTATTTTTATAAGGATTCGTCTCGTAAGTGTTATTTTACACACTTGTAGTATTTTCTTCTCGGAAGCATGGTGGCTGTATACAAGCCCATCCAGTGATGGAAAGTAGATGTTGAAGCATATTATTCCTAAATATGTCAATTTTAATTTTCTTCTTTGGATTCCGCTATAATAATTATCATAATTTAGTATTTTTTTTATGTAGGCTCATGGTGTGGATGTCAATTTTACATAATTGGCATGGCACAAACCTAACACATGCCACTCCTAAATTCAATTCACTGCATATAAAATAATCTTTAACTCAATTAAATTTATCAAATCAAAATACCTACAAATCAATTTAAAAAAATTTAGATAGTAAATCTAACACATACCACTCCAAATTTAGTTCACTGTATATAAAATAATCAATCCTTAATTAAATTAAATTTATCCAATCAAAATATCTACAAAATAATTTTAAAGATTTTAGAAAGTACATCTAACACATACTACTTCTAAATTTAATTCACTGTATATTAAATAATCAACCCTTAATTCAATTAAATTTATCTAATTAAAACACATACAAATCACACTCTCCAGGAAAAATTTAAACAAAAAATATTAATTTTGGTTTAAGTTAAGTATGACCTGCTTTGGTAGTCTCATGATGTAAGGTGTCACTCTCGCATTAGACTGGACTGTCAATATTGGGGTGATCAGGGCTCAAATCCTGGTTTAGTGTACTGAGAGGGGTTTTCCTTAAATGGTTTTCCACTCTCCCTCCTTGTAAATGTGGTTACACTCCCTAAAGATTCAACCCTCCTCATCCAAAACAAACTAACACAATTAGTTCTTATGTCTACATCACTAACGGATGGTGAAACACAGTGACAAAAATTAGTTAGGTTTAATTTATCTTGTATCTATAAAATAATTTGTTTATTTTTATTAGTAAAATTATTCTTTTCAGCACCCTGTATGGAACTCTACTCTGCATAAAGGAAAAGCACAAGTTAAAGTTAGTGTAAAAGAAGAAATTCGTTGCATACAGGTAATGATAATATATTTTATATTGAGTAGTAGTATTTTGAAACAATTTTATAATTTTAATAATCATCCGAGTATGTTTGGGTGATGACCAGGGGCTTAGTTTGACTTCTAATGATTTTGTATTTTTATAAATTTAAAAAGATTTGAATATGTCTCCTTGAACCAGGTGACATATTGTCCAAGAGTAAGTAAATTGTATGAATTCTGGTCCTCTTCAGGACAATTTGAGATAAAGCCCACTTGTTTGATGACATTGAATACAGCCCTTTTTTTATCCAGAAACAACAGAATGCACTTACTCACAAGCATGGGGTCAGACTGTCGCCTCCTTTAATTAGTTGTCCCAAGTCTTATTTGGGGTGGGGGTGGGGGGGGGGGCAAGAGTTA
>CABEEJ010001675.1:50625-68433 GCA_901482245.1 Timema douglasi
CAAGAGTTAACAATATTAAACAATGTGGCCAAAGTTGATCATAAACTAAGTACAAAATTATATTGATTATACTTGATTTCTATGTATGCATATTCTTCCTTTCTACTTTTTTCAGTGGCGGCTAATATATATATACACACACACACATACACACACACTTGTTGCGATGATCTCATATACATATATATGATTACATGTGTGTGTGAATACCCAATATTTTGATTAAATTTATAGACTACAATAGGGTCCTTGTGGTTTATCACTGTCCAATTTTCCTTATTTTTAAATAAAGAAAAAAATGGTTTATTAGTTTCAAACCACACACCAAACGAGAACCGACCATACAATCAACAGCACAAACACACCTACTATGGGCATTGTGCAATCACTGTTGTCGTTGTCGTCGTCGTCGTCGTCGTCGTCGTCGTCGTCATCGTCATCATCATCATCATCATCATCATCATCATCATCATCATCATCATCATCATCATCATCATCATCATCATACATCATCATCATCATCAGTGATTGTTGCAACAATAAGAATGGGGAATTGTAAGTACACTGTAGTGTACAATATACATTATTATTGCTTTGTTTAATGTTGGTTATGTCTCATGGGGAATAATTTATCAAATAAACTTTAGCATATTTATGTATGCTACATGATTAATACATTAAATATAATAGTTGGATATCCACCATTTCACATAACCGCGGTAGAGCTATGAAAGTATTACCCACAGATATGGGAGCCCTACTGTATTTTAGTTTTAAATAATAAATTATCCTATCTTATTCTATGCATTAGTGTAATACCCTAAGCAATCACGTTCTTATATTATGAAAACAGCTTTCTAGTGTAATGTTTGGCAACTGTATTGTATGTGTGTGTGTGCATGCGTGCTTGTGTGTGCATGTGTGTGCCAAGGATAAGTACTTTTATGTGGTTTGGCAACACGGTATGTGTGTTGAAAACAATTGTTCTCTTTGAAGTGCTAAAGCGACTGTACATGGTAGAACTACATAACTCTCATGGGAGATTTAATTTGGGGAATGCGCACATCTGCTACTGTGATCATTTTAGTGTTTCTTGCTCATATCTTCCTTTCCCTTATCACAGCTGCAAGTGACTGTTTGACAGCGCTCTGCAACAAAGTGCTTCATCAAGTTGGAAGAAGTCTGAACTAATACCAACCCTTATTCACCAACCTTTTCCTCTCGCACCCTGGTAGAGATTTTTGACTAGAGTAGTTTTATTTGCAGTAAAGTTAGAATTATATAATATAATATTCGGAAATTGTTTAGTATTATTAATTCGGCTTATGGGGGCTACTTCTAAAGTATATATATATATATATATATATATATATGTATATATATATATACATATATATTTACTTTCTGCCAATATTTTTTTGTTTATTTTAAAATAGGATAATATGATAGATTTAAGATAATAGGCTGTCTTCCATCCAAAATAACAAAATCTTTGAGCCCAGCTTTTGGTAAGAATAGCCTTTCCATTAATTTACATTTATTTATTATATAATTTTTTTTTAAAATTTGTGCAACTAAAGTTTATCTAATGGTAAGGTATGTAAGCCTATTCTGACATATGTAGTAGATGCCTGGCATTGAGTTTGTGTGGACCTGAACTACAGTTGTCACAGCGTGGTGGGAAGGAAGAGAGGGCGGGAGGCGTGTGTTGGTGTCTAGTGACCACATGTTTTAAGAAAACGAGTAATACGTGCGAGTTTGTTTAAAACGCGCAGTTCGAGTGTACATTTTGGTCATTTTACATTTCAATAAAATATTATTGAAAGTTCAGGCACAGGATGATAATTGCTGGTGTGTGTTTTTCAATGACCCTCGACAAACGCGGGTAGTATATGCAATAAGACCTACTTAGGCTATAATCTAGGACCCTCACTTGGCTCTTGCCAAATCAATTAATGTAGATCTTTACTGTCCCGGGACTTCGCCCACACCCGTTACACTCCTTAATACAGATACAGGTGATTGAACTAGGGTTGTATCATAGTGCAGTGACCTTTATTATTCATTATGAAGTGGGAATTTAGACCAGGGAAACAATTCTACCTTATTCCAAAAATTTCAACAAAATTGGAAAATAATCATTTAAAAATGAAAAATATATTTCACCGATCTTGATTTCATTGTCAAGTGAAAAAGCAGAAAATTACACTTCGTTTTATTATTAGACTAACTCATAGTATTGTATCTAATATCATGGTTAATCTTTTGTGAGAGGGGCTCTTATGTGGATGTCTGAATAAGGTGAATTTATTTAAATCAGGTCGACCTCAATGGTCTTGGGGTAAAGAGCTGGCCTCAGGACCTAATGTTACTGGGTTAAAACCCAGCCAGAGTTGACAAATTTTTCTTGCGGAATGAAAATCTGTAACACAACTTCCTTCGGAGGGGAAGTAAAGCCGTTGATTCCATGTCGATTGTGGCATGTAAAATAATCCTGGAAGATATGTGAAAATACCTTTTCTGGCAAAATTGGTAGGTCCTTTTGCTCTCACTCATAGAAATTTTAGTCTGCTGATATAATCAATCAATTCAGAAAGTGCATGTTAAATCAAACTGTCTAAAGATAATGAAAATGTCATGAAATAAATTTTTGGCTATTATATTAGTAAGGTGTCTTAAATTATCTTTATTGGTTATGACTATTGAGAGGTAATATCAATATACTTGTAAGACTAATAAAAGATAATCTGGGAAACGAAATTTAAAACCACATTGTCTCAAACTATCTAAAGTACATCTGGCCAGGATCCAAATCGATTCTTGACTCCTGAGCCAGTTGAGCACACTAGCATTAATCTAACTCTGACAGTTCCCAATATTAATACTAATGAAACCTTTCTTACATAGTCTAGCTAATGCAAGCTTGGGTATATTAAGTGTCTCTTATTAACTGGGGGACATACCACTGTTAGGAGTTTCATTGTAAACTTACTTAGTATATGACAATAGAATTTTGAAAGTTCATATCCTCACTGATAAAAGTACACCACCTATCCTTATCTTGTGTTAGTTTTATCCACACCACCTCTTTACATCCTATCACTTTCAGGTCCACTCTAATGTTATCCTCCCATCTACGTCTAGGTCTTCCCAATGGTATCTTCCCATTGGGTTTGTCAGTCAATACCTTGAACATGGTACTAGATGATTCCATTTGCGCTGCGTGTACTGCCCACTGTAATCCGTGAAATTTGACTATCCTTACAGTGTGTTGTTATAAGTACAGGGTATGTAATTCACCATAATATAACCTCCACTCTCCAATATCTCCATCTCATTTTTTTTTCAAATATCTGTTGTCTAGGAATGTAAAACTCGGAAGATTCATTACAATAGTTTTACCAATAATTGACCTCTATAGTCGTGAAACATGGTCTCTTGCCTTAGATGATAAAATTAAATGTAGGTTTTTCCATTACAAACTTTTTAACATATGGAAAATGTCTCCCAAATTAGTAACAAATGTATCGTAAACATTTTGACAGATTCTGATCTAATTTTAAAAGGAACAAACTCATCCTTAAGACATTTTGTTATAAATATTATTTTAATTTATGATGCTAAATTAAAATACCTTATTAGCTCAAATATAATGCAATGATTTTCTCCTAACGATGCCCTGCCGAAAACTGTTCTCATATTATATGTGTAACTTATTTGCCTTTTATTTTTCATGTAGAACACCTTCACAATTTTATTGTCGTATTCAGTGCAAGGCCGTACCATATTTAGGTCAATAATCTATTTAAGAGACTTTATAGTTAATTCATTTTTGTTGAGCTTCTTTTTAAAATTCATTATGTTTAACAGTACTCTAATAATAAAATCATATTGCCTTTGTTCAGAGACCCTGATTTGTGGTAAATAAAATGATTTGATGTCACTAAATAAGTTGTATTTCAGTATTAAAAGTTGGTTAGTAAAAAGCCTATTTTGGTTAAGAATGTTTGAAAAATCAACTAGAATTTAAATTGCTATCGATAGAAGAATTATGGGTAAATTTCTCATTCTTAAATATATATTGACTTTGATCACATAATGACTGTCATAAAGCCAGATCAAACCAATATTTTACTTCTTTACCAATAGTCTTTAGTTGAGAGAAATACATTTTGTAGAGTAAGAACTTTGATTGGCTACAGGAATATTAAGTAAAAAAAAAATCGTAATAGTGCAGTTGGAACTATTTTTTTGGTGATTTCGTGCAACAAAAAAGTCAAGAAAGATTATGTGCACTACTTAATACAAACATGTATAATTTTTATATCGTTAACTCTGCAGTAATCAAAATTGACCTAATTGTTAATTATTTGTTTTAAAAATACTAAGTATTCAATTTTGTGATAAAATCCAATTTTGTTTAATTTTGCACACATAAAATATGTTTTAAAATCCTACAATGAGCTTCTAAAATATCTTGATATTCCTTTTAATGGGCTAGTAAAAGTACATAAAACACCTCTCTCAAAATTTCACTGTCTACCTATATTTCATTAAATTGGTCAAGTATGTAAATAGCAATTTTCTATCTTAAAAATATAACTGTACAAAATAACTCTACATATTACTTTCAAATAAACAGTAGGTTGCTCTTTTAAACCAATAAATGAACCTGATATATTTTCATCAAGTAAATAATGTAACTCTTTCAAATTAATTGGTTCTCAAAGGTAACTTTTCCAACCCTGACTTGTATTACATTACATTATAGAATCACCATATTATATTTATGATAAACAAATTAAAATCCCATTTTACAATGTCTTTTGAAAATGTGTATTGTACTAAATTTGAAAACATGTAACTTTTCTTTTACTGATCATATTAAAAGATTGATTGGTTTTAATACCTCTATTTGTTTTTATTTTATTTTAGTACAACAACCCTAATGCACATGACACACTAGATGTTTATGGTGTAATATCCTGTATGCCTCAAGTTGAAGGAAGTATTCCAGAAATACTGCTACAGTTTTCACATTCTGAAACTGTAAATAGTGAGTTTATTATTAATTCTGCAGTAAACAGCATTGATAAAAAATCAACAACAACTCGGCTGAGATTTCAACCATGTAATGATGAACCATTATTCTTGTACTCCATATCAAGTTTGTTTCAACCACCCATTCAAGGAATATTCAAATTAACAGTAAGAACTATACTAAATACTTATTGGACAATACAATAATAATGAAGCACATATGTTACTGATTTGTTTATGAAATAGTAACAACCTCTTGATTTTTTTTAGGAAAATGAATTTTTATTTTTTACTATTTTGGAAACTTGTTAATCTGGGGTTCCAATAAATATTTCTTTTAGGAGATGCAATGTACAAATTATGTATGTCTTGCATCAAAATTTTATTAACAATCATATTGTGAAAAACTTAACTAGCCAATATATTTATTTTGAACCAGAATATTAAAAATTGTTCCTATTTTAAATGTGAATTGAAAAATAATAGAAGACCAACCAAGATGTTATATTGTGTTGGCCATGTAAAGTAAACTAACTGTTCCTTGCCATGTGATTTCATTATTTTTAAATATGGTATTTGAAAAAGATTTTAATGATTAAAGAAATTAATAGCGTTGTATGCCATTCATATCACTATAAACTTTTTTAATTATGTCACTACCGAATCTGGATGCTGATTAAAGCATTTCTTTTCACTCAATACAGAAACAATGTGTTCTTATTATAGAATCCAAATATACTCATACAATCCAGAACAGTGATGATGAGTGTTTTTAGTATCAATTATATTTTTAGTTAAATTAATATAACTATAATTTTATAAAGTTTTGTTGTAAAATCAGTTTAAAATAATGTGTAATATCATTTGTTTTATTACTAATAAATTTGTAATCACTACTTTATAAATTAACAAAGAAAATATTAAACTATATTGTATGTTGCAGAAAACTGATGGAGCACCATATCAAGTTTATGTCCAACTGAAATTAAATAATAAGATTAAAAACTTATTTCGACAACTAGAAGTCCACATTCAATTGCAAAGACATATTAAAAATATTAAATCAAAGCAGTCTGTTGGCAATACTAAAGTTCGATCTTCTAATATTCTCGTGTGGAACATTGGCTCAAAATTCCCTACTAGTTCCTTAGAAGCAGTCTTAAATTGTATGGTGAAACTTGCCAAACAGAAGCCTAAATCAGAAGACGATGATATAGTAAATATATCTGAGGAATGGAGTAATTTGTTTGCAAAGGTATGTTTTATGTAATTTATTTGTTTGATTATTGTACTTGGCATATAAAAAAAAAGTTATTTTTAGCCTTGTGTTGAACTTAAACTCTTAAAACATTGTGGCTACTACTAGCCATGAGTTAAGGCTGCTGCCTTTCATGGTAAAAGGAGTGTATACTATTCAAGTGTTTTATTTATTTTACTTAATATTGTATAGATATAAAAACTCTTAATAATGGTCTACATGAACTATCTGCAAAATGTTCTCCAACCAGCACCTTCGAGAACAGGAACCAAGATGTAAGTATTGGCTTGTTTGATTTGCCGTAGTTAGGGTGATCAGGGTTTGAATTATGCCAGTACTAAAGGATTTTTCCTAAATGATATCACTCCTCCAACAAACGCGGGCACACTAACTCCAAATTAAACTTTCCTCATTTTTATTCCATTAGTGTATAGCCTAGATTAGTTGTAAGACATATGACTTGAAAATGGTAGATAATCCACCTAGTAACAAATAAGTGCTTTAGACACGAAATCACATACTGTTTTCTTTATGACAAAGCTGTTTGGTAGTGATTTCTCTCTACCAAAACCAAGCTATTAACTCCTTCAGAATTAGTTATATTCATAGTGATTTAGTAAGGAGAATTATAATGATACTAATTAAGTAACAAGTCTGAATAATACATATTACATTATATAGGAGAAAAGATATACTGAATAGAATAATGGCAAACCTATAGCAAAAACTTTAACTTATAATTCTTATTAATGTATGTGAAATAAGTAGAACAAGAACATGTTAAATATGGAATAGGTTAAAATACAAAAAACATATTAAAATTAGACAATACATACAAATAAAAATCTCATATTCTAAGGTTACATGTTAATGAATAAAACATTACTAAGTAAGATATACAATTATAGTGAAAAAGTTAACATTAAGTTTAAAGGTAATATTAAGATAGATCCAGAGTTGTCAAAAGGAAAAGTAAAAAATTTGACCAATGATAGTAAACAGGGAAATTATGCAAAAAACTATTTACTATAGGTTAGAGACGATAATTATAAGTGAGGACTTGAAACAGAGTCTAAAATATGTAGAATGAGAAATTGATACGGAAAAGTTGTTGAGTATATAAGTGTTCCTTAGCTGGGTTTAATTCCTCTCCTTAAGCCTTGGATGCCAGAGGGCTGGTGAACAGACTACATGTTTCGACGTATAAACGCCATCATCAGGTCTGAGGAAAACCAATGTAAAATTAGGAAAAATATAAGATGAAAAATTAAGAACTAAGAGCATAACGATGACCAGGAAAAAATACTTAATATAATTAGAGAAGGAAGATAAAGCTAACCTAAAACATGGTAAGAAATTAAAAAGGAAAGAGAATATAGATTATTATTAACGTGTAGATATAATAGTCAGTTTAGTAATAGACCTTAAAAACTACTTTTATCTGGTAAATTTATTAAATATTTTCATCCATTTTCAATTATCCTTGATTGAAGTTGTTTACATGTATTGCCTTGACAAAGCAATGAAAATAAAAAAACCCAAATAGATTACTAAATAATTATTGAATGATTCTTTTTACTATTTTTACCTGGTCCCTTTCTAAAATAATAATTTCTGTTCAATTAAAAGGTTTAATATCAATAATATATTATTTGATTGAATGTTTTCAAACTTAAGATATTTAAAAATCATATTAATTAACCACAAAACTAGTACTAATTTAGTTATAAAATTATGCTGGTTAACCTGTCTAAAATCAATGTTGATCTCACTTATTCCAATAAATATTTTACCAAAATTGTCATATTTTATAAAAAAAAAAGAAGCATTTAATATTTCATAATGTTTAATAGAAATATTATTTTTAGTTTTAAAGTATGAACATCAACTTTTATAAGCATTAAAAATCGAATTGAAATGAATTTCTCAATCACATAAACATGTCTAGCGAGAGCCCATACAACACGCATGTGCAACTGCGCCTAGAGGAATGGAATTGGAACAGAAAATGTTATCATGCAAGATTACACTAAGGAATAATAAACAAAATATGAAACCCTACAAATTTCTAACTGTTTACGATAAATTTTCGTAGAGGGTAAATTAAGTTACTAAAGAATATTTTGGGGAAATATTAGCTAATAAAACGTCAATTTTATTAACATTTTTATCAAGAAAGTGTAGAAACTCTACACTAATGTAAAGTAAGTGATAGTTGAGGAAGTCATCCTGTAAGGAGAGTAAGGCTAGCCCTAGATATAAACAAACACATTTCTCTATTTCTTCCTACACTTTTACACTTCTCACTTCTTCAAACTTCCACAGTTGCCCACTGTTTTGAATTTCGGTAATATTTATTTTTCATATGAAGAGATATTAGTGAAAAAGTAATATTTCTAAAAATTCAAAACAATGTTTAACTGTGGACGTTTTGATGAAGTGGTAAGTGTAAAAGTTTAAGTAAACATGAAGAAAGAAGTATGTTTGTTCTTATCTAGGCTTAACCTAACTATCCTTTCAGGTTGGCTTCCTTCACTATCGCTTACTTTACATTAGTGTACAGTGTTTCTACACTGTCTTATTATAGGCCTACATTTTCAAGCCATCATGCAATTATTAATTTTATTAACTTTATTTTAATAATCGTTAGTGTGATTATAATTTTATTTGAGTGGTGGTCTTATTTTCAAATTGTGGTTTTAAGTGTTATTTCTAATTTAAAAACCAATATTTTTGTTTCTCAACTTTTTTTTTTCAAAGTAGGCTAAAGAATTGATATATACATTTAAAATAATCAAATAGGCCTATATACTCTTAACATTTTTAAATTATGAATATACTCAAACTCGGGAGCTTTTAGAAATACTCGACTTGAATGAAAAAACCCAAGTTCGCAGACCTCTATTATTTACTTAACCTGTATTACTCATGTAACTCAAACACTGGCCCTGACACACTAGTCCACACACCCGAAACACCACACTTAACAAAATTCTGTAAACATCCTTTACACCTAGACTAACTGGCTCATACTAGAATTCACTAGTCCCACAAACATTTATTTTGTGTGATATTAATTTAGTAGAAACATATGTAGGCCCCTGATACTTTTGTATTGAACTTTGAAGAAACAGGTACGAGGGTGGTTCAAAAAGTAACCGTCGTGCTAGCGTGGCGCTAGTAGTTGTGTGGGGATCGCCGGCATTGTCACATCTGCATGTTCTCTGATCCAGTAAGTGTCCAACTGTGACAGTATGAACCTTGTTCTTTCGCGCATTCGCTTGGTATAACCTCAAAACATGAGCGCTGCAATAAAAAAATCCCGCAAAATGCTAAGTGCGTGGTGTAATAAGATTTCTTTCGGCACAAAAGTTTCAGCAGCAGACATTCATCGTCAATTGTGTCCTGTATACGGTCCAAACATTATGAGTGAAGGCGTTGTGCGGCAATGGGTTCGATTTTTTAAAAGTGGCAGTACAAACATTCATGGTGAAGAGAGGAGTGGTAGGACTTCCGCTGTGAGTAATGATCTTGTCAAGAAAATTGACAAAAAAGTTCATGAAAATATAAGATTCACCATTTCTGAATTTTCTGAACAATTTCCGCAAATTTCTCCTACAGTTTTATACGAGGTTGTCACCGATATATTAGGTTACCGAAAGTTCTGTGCTCAGTGGGTACCAAAATTGCTTACAGAGGTCTACAAAACCAAATGAATGGGCTCTGGCTTAGACTTCCTTTCACGCTAGGACGTGGAAGGAGAAGGTTTTTTGAAGAGAATTGTGACTGGTGACGAAACTTTGGTGGCGTACGTAGTAAACACTTAAACGAAACAACAGTCGATGGTTTGGGGCCATACCAATTCTCCATGCAAGCCGAAGAAAGCCCGCCATAATTTGTCATCGAGGAAGGTTATGGCTATGGTTTTTTGGGATGCTGAGGGAGTTGGAACAAGGTACGATGATCACTTCAGATGTCTACTGTAAAACTTTAAAGAAACTTAAGCGAGCCATTCAAAACAAACGTCGCGGTATGCTGACACTCGGTGTTGTGTTTTTGCATGACAACGCTTGTCCTCACAGTGCTCGAAAAACTCAAGAGCTCTTAAAGCAATTCATATGGGACGTTTTTGATCATCCTCCTTACAGCCCCAACTTGGCGCCAAGTGATTTTCATCTCTTTGCTCACATGAATAAGTGGCTTGCTTCGCAGCACTTTGATGACGACAACAAACTTCAAAATGCCATGGAAGATTGGCTACGTGCCCAGGAGGCTGAATTTTATGAAGAAGGAATTTGTAAATTAGTGAAATGCTATGACAAATGCTTAAATTTAAATGGTGACTATATTGAAAAATAGTAAAAAGCTGTAGTTTTAAGATGTATATAATAAAATATTTTTCCTATGCAAGTTTTTTTATTTACACCCAAACAGAGGTTACTTTCCCAACTGCCCTCGTATTTAATTTTGTGCAGATAATTTTTGTTTTGTTACATAATTTATTAAATGATTTTGATTTATTCACATATTTTCAGGTTATGTTTGAAATTGATGACTTTACATACAGTGATTTGAAGTTTGACTCCCAAACAGTATTGGTATCTACAAGTCCTAAAGTCCAATCATCTTTCTGTAAGTTTATAAAACTAAATGAAAAAGATCATTAAATAATGTTTAAATGTATATTTCTTACAGATATTTTATTATTTGTTCAAATATATTTTTAAACTTAAGATGAGATTATTCAATATTTTTGTATACTAAACTATTTATTTGTATGTGCAATAATTTTGTTTCAGCCACAAAGTTTATATCTGGAACTTACAAGATTTTTAACTCAGCAGGTGAATTAACTACCACAAATACCAACTTTCACTCAGAAGCATTACATACATTTCTTAGTCAACAATAGTTGATATTAAACTTAAAAAAAAAAATGAACACTAGTCAAACAAATGTGATTATACTTTTCCAAGAGGTTCATGTACTTAACATTTAAAATTCATTCTAGTGATAATACAGTATGTACGGTAATGGTTTTGGGAAAGATCTAATGCAACTGTAAAAATGTTGAATTTGTAAAATGTTCTTGACACAATAATTATTTATAGTTCCCTTGTATTTTATTAAATACATTCCCGAAAAATGTTCTATTGTACATGAAGAAGACTAATTAATGTAAATTAAAGGAAATAAATTTATATTTTGTATAAATAATATTTTTTAACTTCCTCTCAACTTGGCCATTTAATATAAGCTATGCATCTTACAAACTATTAACACATTACAATAAAGACATGTTTATATATGAGAACATTAGCTATTGGACAAAGTACAAGCTAATCTTCATTCCTTGTTGATTTCAAGCAAATGAAACGAGTGTTCAAAGAAGTAAAGGGAACGTCATTCACAATGATACTTCTCTAATGCCATCAGTATTTGTTGGCTGGTATGTAACTGACTTCTGAGGTTTAGATATTGTGTGGGTGTGGTTACATTACCCTTATGATGTGATGATAATCATTATGATTATGTGGTGCCAGTAGATGTCCTAAGCCTAACATAAGCCTAATAAATCAGACAATGGTGACCATAGGAACAATTCCCCTCTTGGGAAAAATGCCTATGGTTTTGCTGGGAATTGAACCCAAAACCTTTAGTAGTCAAGAATATGGATCACTAGACTAAGAGGCAGATCATGATAGTAAATATTCCAAATAGTTAAAACAGATATTTGAGTAACTTTCATAATGTGTATTAAAAGTACACAAGATTAAATTGATTTGGCATAATTGGTATATATATTTATAAATCAAAGAGCAAACAAATAAATAATGTTTTCCCCTTAAATAATATATTAAGCAATGGCAATCCTTTTTAGGATTGTTAAATTTTTACAAATTAGGGCAATATTATTGGTTCCATGGTAAAAACAAATGCCAAAAAGGTATTTTAATTTAATTAAAATTGTAATAATCAAATTTACATCATTATACTCTAAACACACCTATAAAGTTAGTGATTCTAGTAACAATGATAAAGGTAAGTACCAAACCCTTCCCTCACCTCTGACAAGACATCTTGTGAATGTGGGGAATGCCAGGCCTCCACCGTGGTTCGGATTCCACTTTAAACTGTAGGTCCTCCATTTTCATCTCACAATCACCCATTACCCAATCACACATTAGCGTAATTGCGTATAACCCGAACGAGTAGTAAGATGCGGTGCTAATAATAATAATAATAATAATGATAAAGGTAAGTAGTGTTATATATGTTTCCTCATATGTTTCAGAGACTGGGTGCATTACACTGGTACTTTTTAAGTTTGGAAATAAATTCACCCTTTGTACAAATCTTAACCTCCTTTTGGAAATTGTATGCCCAAAAAAGGATTAACCTCATTTTATGTCAGATATGTTCCTAAGAAAGATCGAGGTAAAATTTATCATTGTAAATATTTTGTGGACAGCTAGGGTAGCCAGTGGTATTGTCAATTTTAAAACCAAGTAAGTGGAAAATTTCGAGAGCCATTATAATTTAATGCTCTAATTCTGAATACGCCACTTAGGGTAGCTACAGACATTTTATGTTTTATTTCCAGAATAAGAAAGAAGAAGAGATCACTTCTGGAGCATTCTCCAGGTTATGAGTAAAATAGAAAAACTATTGAAAGTAGAAGCCACAGATTGGTACTAGTTTGAACCTACTAATGAACTTAAGGGAAATGAGAGACTGTCCCAGCTGCGTTTATAAATTGGGCTGGACTAGGAGGCTGATTCAAATTGTCATTATTTTTCCTATCCAGTCAAATTCCCCTTGTTATCTTAATCAGAGTCGCACAGTTTTAGTTTCCCATATGGCCCTCGAGGTCATTATTGCTGTATTTTAAATGTCCTAAATGTGTAATATTGATAAATTAACTTATTTAGTTTGTATGATTATTCTTTTAATTGGCGATGACTGAGAGTATAGTCTCATATGCATGACCTTATTGTTTTAATCAGTGACACAAACTCTTTGTTGAAACCTGATTGTTTACAAGTAATATCTGTGGAGAGTGGTAGCTGTGAATTATTAGTAAATACTGAATAATTTTAATTAGTTGAAACATGACACCTGAACACTGGAATCGAACTTGGGATCTTTGGCTAAGCACACCAATGTTCTACCACTTAACTATCCATGATTTGTCTCATGCTCAGGATAATTCTTCACTCATAGTTTAGGGCTTAGTTTGTGATGAACATGAGGAATGCTCAGCTACGCAAGAATAAACAATAGTATTAAAAAAATTATCAGATATCACAGCCATCTATGATTCGTTTCCAAGTACGCAATACAAGATTGTAATTATTGCACTGTCCGTGTATAGAAGACTACATTTCAATCAACCAGCCAGCATAACAGTCCTCCCGAGTCACAGATGGCTGTGATATCTGATAGCTCGTGATACTATTGTTCACTCATATGTAGCTGACCATTCCACACATCTATCACAGACTCGGCCTAAACTATGTGTGAAGAGTGACCCTGAGCATGGGATGAAATATAAATAGCTTGGTGGTAGAGCATTGGTGCGCTAATCGAAAGGTCTCTGGTTCAATTTCCATGTGCAAGTGTCATTTTTTAAGTAATTTAAACTAATTGAAATGTGGCCACCTGCATGGGACAACGCCATAGTTTAAATGATTTGCAACTTGTTTGTTGATATGCATTGAAATACTAAATAGTAGAATCTATTCACTTTGTTTCTTGAGCTGTTAAGGTTATATGTTGTGTGAAGTGCCAGGGACTGGTAATAATGAATATATTAATCGGTGAGTGAATCAGTTTCAGTTTACCTAGCTCTCTGTAAAATGAAAAAAACAAAACAATTTAGTTACAAAACTACAAGTTTTATCGAAAAGGTTACTGTTAGGAAATTGTAGTCATAGTCAACAAGTATTCAATCCCGAAAAATCAAAGTGAAATTCTCATTTGTTTATTAATTATCAATAATTAAAGTTGTTGGAATGTTATCCTTTTCCACTCAATGCTTTGACAGCAGGTAATAAGCAACAAATATCCTTTTTATGACCAAACATATTTAATAGTGAGTCAAAAATAATAAATAATAATAATTTTTTGAATTGCTATATTAAATTTTTTTAAATTGGAAGCAGCTGAACACTATGACTGACAAAGTATTGGTTGGCAATATGGAGACCCACAAATGCGGTCCGCATTAGTCTCTAGTCCTCTGCTCTCATGTTTCCATAAACACTATTATTTGATAACGAGCTGCTACTTGATTCCCCCCATTTTGTATGGTGGTGTCGTCTCCTTAAAGCATATTTTATTTATAATAATAAAACTTAGGATTTATACAGTGTTGGAAACATTATTTAATTATAGTTTTAATAGAATTTTATTTTTTGTCTTGCAAGAAATAATAAAGGACTTGTTTTCAGTATTTCACAATTAATTAGTTTAATCCAGCTTTGAATATGTCTTTCTAGTGCATCACACATGAAACAACTGTGGAAATGAATGGTCCAATATACTTGTGTTATTAATATTAGTTTTACAAGCTCACTGTTGAGTATAAAAAGGTTAACATTCCAGGAATCTTATCCTTTTTCCACACAACGAAACTTCAAGGCCGATTTTAAGTATGATACGAGACAAAAATAGGTATCTCAGTTTGACCTACCATATTTATGGAATTTTATCCTTTTTACACTCGCCGATTCATATCTAGTATGCATTTTTTCCCTCCCCCTCTCCCCCAATTGTCAGTCAATGAATGAAAAAGTTAGAATTTAGATGAAATAAATACATATGAGTGGATCAACATTAAAGGCAACATGAAAAGACCCAAGCGACCGGACAAGAATTTTTAATATAGCAAGAAAATTCTGATTGAGGTATTGCAAAGATTGTTAAGAGTAACTGGCAATGTTATCATTGCGTCTAATCAAGACATGGCTGAGGACAACTATAATGGAAAGCAGTCTTATTGACATGGATCTTCTTCATATCTACAATAATATCATTATATCCTTAAAAGGTCGCTTTTGAAGGTTGAATTTGAAAAAAAAAAATCCAATAGAGGACTCCACCCCCAAACATGAAGGTATTCCATCCCAGAACCCCAAGTAAGTCCCCCTTTCCCCTAAGAAAAACTGCTCCCTAGATCCGCCCCTGATTGACATACCAAAGTGATTAATTCTTCATGACCATACATACAATACAATAAAAAAATGAGTAAAGCAAAATTTGATAGCGAGTCTATAAGAAATTTGTTATGCTGAAATTAAAGAAAAACAGGACTATTGATGGTTAGTGACTTCAAGTTTGTGAAAGGGGGCATTGATCAAAGACAAAAGTAAAGTAGAAAAATTCACAGCCGCCACAACTGATGGAAATACATAGTGAGGGCTATGCAGTAATAGCCTACAAGATAGATGCAGCAACGTCAGATGAGACATCAGCAGTGGCAATCAATGACCTAGTACCAATGACTAAGGATATAACAATCAACAAGGCAGTAAGGGTGAGAAGACAAATGAATAATTGACAGCCTCCAGAACACCACTAAACAGAGAATTCAGCAGGATATTTAAATACTAAAGCTTGGTGACGGTTTTGGTAAATATAATATGTGTATTATTTTCAGGACATAGGCACTATTATGTTTCCTATTTCTAGTAGATGTCAAAAGGAATCTGAGAATATTGATATGGGAGTGCAGTATAATTTATTGGATAGTAGGGATGACTAAGGAGAGTACCAAAGAGGCTGGGTGATTAGACAAACAAATTTTGGAAATAGAAAGATTGCCAGTGAGTAAGATCAATGGCAGAGGACTGGGGTATAACACTAGACATAAAAATTAGAAAGACCACCTGCATAGTTATCAACCCCAACTGTTTTATAACTGTAGAAGGACCTTCCAAAAGAGGACTGGTGGCAAGGATAAACAACACAAAATATGTGGGTTAACCTTTCGTGACTCGCAGGCCAATCTGTATAATGCAGAAAACCTAGTGGGATACAAGAAAAAAGGTAAAGTAATATTAATGGTTATAAACGTGTAACACTTTTAATCAAAACTAAATGGTACGATGCAGCACACAGATTTTCTCTTTAATCTCAAAGTAGAGACATTTACTAGAAACTTGTAAGATTTGTGAAACGAAATAACATACATTATTGCTGAAACACCTCACCAAAGAGAATAAATGAAATAATATATGCCCTTATATAGATATTTAAAAAAGAGGAAAATCTTTGTTCACCAAAGAGCATAGTACTCAATTTAAAATTTTCAAAGATTTAAATAAAAATAATTTGCTTATATTTAAGAATAATAATAATAATAATAATAATATATAGCACCGCGTCTTACTACCCGTTCGGGTTATACGCTTTAAGTACTAATTACTCTAATGGATTAGGAATTGGGAGGTTTAATTAGAGGAAGTGAACCCGCATTTGCGTGGAGGGAGAGTGGAAAACCATTTAGGAAAAACCACCCCCAGTTCACCCGACCGAGATTCGAACCTCGATCTCCCCGTCCTCAGCGGTCGAGCTCAACACGACAAGCGCGTTAGCCAACTACGCCACCGAGGCGGGTTATATTTAAGAAACTATTTGTTTTATAAAAATATATTTCAAATAAACTAGTTTTATAATTAATAGTACTACATTTCTACAATGATAGGTTATTTTTTATCTCAAATAGTTGCAGAAATATGATCAAAACAGAAAATATCCGCTTATATAAAGTACCCTAAAAGTTATTTTCATGGGAAAATTAAAATTTCCATTTCATTTGTAATGTTAAACAGTGTCTAGACACAAAATGTAATTAAAGTTGTTATAGTGGATTTTGAGAAAACTTATTTTTTTTAATTTTGCCCTTCAGTAAACTATCCTTAATTTTAGGGTTGGATATCTAATTACAAAAACTCCTCTGGGGAACCTTATAAAAATTCTAGATACCAAGTTTTAGCCAGATTGGAAAAATGCTTTCACTCGAGTCTGAGATAGACGAAATTTTGAAAACCACTGTTTTGGTTTCAGGGCGTCATGAAACGTCATTTATCAAAATCTTGAGTTAGATTTTTTTTACGATCACAATACTTCTCTCTCTGAGGGGTTGAGAGAAAGTAAAACTACTTACAACCAGGATGCAAATACAACAGTAGTATTATGACTATAACAATATAGTTAGTTAGATAGACGGAATTTGGAATAAAGGTTTTTCAAAAAATCAGATAATGGTTACACCTTTATATATTATTAATTTAAAAACCTGTTGAGATTGCTGGGCCTTGATTTGGACTATACTGATATAAGAAATGGTGAAATGAACCAACCCAAGGAGGAACCAGTGTACAGTCATGATAAACATTGTGTAAAGTATCATGTAGTTTTTTTTTAGTGTGAAGACATACTACTAAGGGGTTGTCCATAAGCCCCGTAATGCTCTGAACTCTGAATGGGAGAGGGGGGGGGGGGGC
>CABEEJ010001675.1:74844-92990 GCA_901482245.1 Timema douglasi
GGGGGGGGGGGAGACTCAAAATTTCCTCAGATAGCATATGGTTAAAGGGAAATAATAAATGTTCGAGAACCACTGTTCTAGAGGCAAACATCTTCAAATATTTCCTGGGGAATAATACCTTGACGTTCTTGGACAACGGTGATTGAGGGTCTTTGGCCCCCAAATCTCCCCTGCAACGTTTAGAGTACAGCATACCTACTAGTTTTCTCAGAATACGCCACTGTTATATTTCCAGCTAGTTGTGGGAAAAAGTTTATTTCCTACAATCGTTATATGTATGTCATTACTTCAGATAAACATAGAGCAAATAAGAAATATTGTCCTGGTCTGGTGTATTTTCAATATTGTTTTTACAAAATAAACTCACCTTTTATTTTCTTAAATACATTTCTGATTTTTATTATGAATTCTCCTTAATTGTATTTAGTTAACCTTCTTTCTTTAGATCTTGCAAACCTTCCAGACACTTTAGATTTAAAATCTGAAAATAATTTTAACAAGATGCTTTGCTCATAATTAATTTTGCTAGAAATAAAAGCATGTTAACAATGATTATAAACTGAATAACAACTATTTATTAAAATTAATGTCTTAAGATATTTCATTTTGCGAGAATTGGGAAATAATTTCTCATTAAAAATGATTATAACTATGTAACAATGTTTATCTAAACTTATAATTCCAAAACGAAGTGCCAAGCTCATTATGGAGATGTGCACCAGTCCACATGTCAGAGGGACACTTTTTAAACATGCTAGTTAGGTCAACAACCTCTATTTATTTAAATGCGCATACTCATATGGTGACCATGAGTAGAGAAAATTGTGAGGAATGCTATCGGTCAAACTAACAAGTGGAATAATAAAGAGAATGATACACACACAAACGTTTAATCAATATGATGTCATACCACAATGTTCTGCAAACAGTATAATCTAAATAATAATACTCTTTTTCATAAGACAAAATTACTAGCAACCCCAGGCAGTAGTGGTTAGATTGACTATATTTTTATACTCTTAACATCATTTACTGAAATTTGCTTCAGTGGGTGAAATGTCTAACGCGCGACTCTCCAGTAGACTAGACTGCCGATAGTGGGGAGATTGAGGTTCAAATCTCGGTCGGGTGTAATGATTTTTTTTTTTCCAAAATGGCTTTCCACTCTCCCTTCATGAAAGTACAGGGACATTTCTTATAAATATAACCTTCCTAATCCCTAAAACCATTAGCGTAATTAGTGCATAAGTGTATAACCTAAACAGGTAGTAAGACGTGGTGCTAAAAAAATAAAATCAACTATCGAACATTTTTAGATAAAAACGAGAACAAAATATTTTTACACACTTAAAAATAAATGGTACAGAACACTGCACATACTTTCTCGCTCTATTGTTTAAAAATGGAGATATTTACCCAAAACTCGTAATATATGTGAAACGAAATAATAAACACTAGCAAACTCAAGCATAAATTGCACTATACTTTTGTACAACTTTTTTTTTTAGTCCCGGTTTTAAATTTTATAATTTTATTTTTAAAGAATTAATGTCCTCATTTGTATGTTTGGACCGATAAAAAAGATCAATATTGGGTCCACAAGGGTCAACACTTCGTATTAAAATTTCAACTTCCGATTAAAATTTTTGACATGTTGCAAATCTCCATGCCATAACAATTAAATTCCTCATTTATAAATTTTGACCAATAAAAAATGTAAATATTGACTATTGACTTTAAAATGAATGATACAGAACATTGTTGTACAAAATTTCCCCTAATAGGTTTAAGGAAAAACAACATAAGCTTTTTGAGAGACTTACATTTAATTACTCTATAGCATTGGAGAATTATTGCGTTAAAACTTAAGTAGTATCTCTTTACAACTAAAGCTCACCAAATTGTATTAATATATTTGCCAATATCTTAGAAATTGTTGGTTTTATAAAAATATATTTCATCTAACCTTTTTTATTTTTAATAGTACTACAATTTTTCGATGAAAAGTTATTTATTATCTCAAATAGTTGCAGGGATACGGAAGTTTCTGCTTCTGTAAAGTACCCTAAAAGTCATTTTAATGAGAAAATGAAAAAAAAAAACCAGTTTATTTATAATATTAATCCACGCGTAGACACGAATTTTAATCAAAATCATTAGAGCCGATTTTGAGAAAATCTATTATTTTTCTTTTTTGCCCTTTATTAAACTACTCTTAATTTTAAGTTTAAACAGACACACAGATAGACGGCATTGCAAATACCACTTTTTTGGCTTCGAGGGGTAATGAGACGTCGACATCCATTAAAATTTCAGGTTAGATTTTTTTTTACGGTCACAATACACCTTTTGTGTTCGAAGACGGGGAGATCGAGGTTCGAATTTCAGTCGGGTGAACTGGGAGTGGTTTTTCCTAAATGGTTTTCCACTCCCTCTCCACGCAAATACGGGTTCACTTCCTCTCATTCATCCTTCACAATTCCTAATCCATTAGCGTAATTAGTACTTAAAGTGTATGACCCGAACGGATAGTAAGACGCAGGGCTAAATAATAAATAAATAACTTCATATCTCAGATAGTTTAGGAGATATTATAAAAAAAAAGAAGATAATTTACGAATCAGACCAGAGCTTTTAAGGTCATTTTGCCGAAATATTGAGTGCAGCCACTTTTTAATATTCATAAATGCTTTTAAATGAAATTTAATCAAAATCGTTAAAGCCGAGTTTGAGAAAATCGACTTTTTCTCCTTTTGAGCTTCATTAAACTACTTTTAATTTTAGGGTTAGATATTCAATTCCAAAAAAACCCTCGGGGCAACCCTATGAAAACACTAGATACGAAGTTTTAGCCTGATCGGTAAAATAGTTTAGGCTCTAGTTAGAGGTACAGACAGACAGAAATTCAAAAAACACTTTTATGGATTCAGGGGGTCATGAAACGTCAAGGTTCATCAAAATCTCGAGTTCAATTTTTTGACAATCACAATACTTTCTCTACCTGTAAGATAGCGGTAAAGTAAAAATAACTATTTTGACCAAGGGAAGCCATAAGTTTATATAGTAAATTGTATGAATAATTATTAAAATTGTGTTGCTGTAATCATGTCGGATGACGCTTATCTCTGCAATAAATTAAACAGACAATTAACTGAAGGTGACCTGGCGGTCTAGGGGTAAGGTGTCGGACTTCTGTGCTGGGGTTCGGGGTTCAATCCTCGGTCCCGGCACAGATTTATCTGACTACCAAACCCTTCCTTCACCTCTGACAAGCCATCTTGTGAATGTGGGAAATGCCAGGCTACCACTGTGGTTTGGATTCCACGTTAAACCGTAGGTCCTTCATTTCATCTCACAATCACCCTACCATTACACATTAGCGTAAGTTCGTATAACCCGAACGAGTAGTAAGACGCGGTAGCTAATAGTAATAATAATAATAATAAATTGACTGAACTGCTTGGCAACTTCTTTGGTCAAAGCGCTGTTACGTGCTACTTTGTATTGGTAAGAGGAGATTTGTTGAGAGGGTATTGGGTAAATATTTGACCACTACCATAACATTAAAAATAGGTTTGTAAGGAGTGATTGTAATGTAACATTATTTTTAACATTTCGTTAAAAAAACACCTTGTAAGCTTCGAGAAACTCCGTTTGGACAAATTAAGAAGCCTAGCATCCATTTAAACAATAAAAGATTAATAAAAAAATAAATTAACTTTACATTATTTTGTAAGACTTTGTTAGCACTGGTGAGTTACTTTTTAACTTTATAAATTTTTTTGTAACCAGGATGTGGCTAAGCCATAGCTTGGAGTTTAATACAAATACTATTTTCTCTCTTTAATGGAATTGATTCACACAAAATTTACTTCTAGAGTCAAATTAACTAACACTAACATCCACATTGCTGATCATGCGGTCTGAGGCGTCACTCTCGCAGTATACTGAATTGAAGGGGACCATGAGAACGGTTTATTCAAAATGGTTTATCACTCACCTTCCGCACAAATACGAGTACATTTCCTCTAACTTCTTCCTCCATCATTACTAGTCCATTATTTTAAATAAGAGGATAGCGCAGACGGGTAATAAGATGCGATAGTCACTGTCAAAGATAAAAAGATAAACTTTGCTTAACATATTACTTGGAAACACTTTTATAATTGTCTGACAATCACGCCAGACAAGGGTGACGCTTTATCCCACGTGACCACCAATACGGGTCCGTTAAAATTAGTTTATTAATTGGGCAACAGGTTGAACCTTTAATAAAAATTAATGTTTAGCAACTAACCAGGGGCTTTCTAACTAAGAGCTTTTTTTTTTAGAAATGCGTCTTACTACCCGTTAAGATTGTACGTCGATGTACAAGTACTAATTACTTTAATATGTTAAGGATTAGGAAACTTGAATTTAGAGGAAGCGTACCCGCATTTGCGTAGAGGGATATTGATAAACCATTTAGGATAACCCACACTCAGTACATCCGACAGGGTTCGAACCCCGATCTCCCCGTCATCGGCAGTCTAGTCTATTGCGAGAATGACGCTTTACACCATGCAACCACCGAAGTGGGTCTGTGTTGTCTTAAATCACGTCAGAGCTACGCTAGCGGTGTACAAATAGACATTTTATCATACACTTAAAATAATGTTATATTACCAAAAAACCCTAAAGAAGATGAACCTTCAAACGTTATGACCCTCAAAGTATTTCTATCTCATCATTTCATCTTAAATACCTCGTTCTTATGTTGAAGTCAACGTTCTTACTCCCACTTGCATTTATCGCTATTTCACAGACCTTTATGTAGTTCCGGTTTCTCAGAGTATCCGGTGAAGTGCTTTCAGTCGGTGCTATTTGACTATCTATATTGAAAATCTTTGCCTCGTGTTAAGCCCAACAACTTTATTCGGCTATGCATGGCAACTCCCCGACAAGTTCCGATGGAGTGATGTTCTCTGGCCCGAAGAAGAGGGAACTTATTCTTTGCGAGTCCCACGTTTTGCTACCAGGTGAACAACACTAATGGGGCAGGGATAAAGGTATCCGAATTTGCAGGGTTGAATTTAGAGTTGTGAAAGCACCCGGACTGTAACATATTGTAAGCCTCAACATTTAACAAAGTTATTTTTATTTTCAACATTTCGACATTATCATATTTTCTTTACAAAATTAACTGTTAAAATCTCATTGTTAAATATATTATTTAAATAAGGAAATGTCACCATAAAAAAATATATCTATAATTCCATTTGTAGCCACTAAATTCCTTAGTCGCTACGATCTGAGGGTGTAGTTTTATGTTTTGAACACCACAATCTTAAAAATGTATTTGTCACCCGTGCGATTAGTACCGGTAAGTAATATTTTGTCAGTAATAAACAAAAATTAATACAGTAAGTTATAATATTTATTTTTAAATTTCTACTATGACTATAGAGGCATTTTTTTTTACAATTATTTGTGAAGGCCCTGGGGCGTCAGCACATGTCACCCTCCCTTAAATCCAGATATACGCATTTGTGTCGAGGGAGATTTTGAAATCATTGGGGGAACCCATCTCTCTTTTAGTTCACACGACTGGAATTCGATTTCAAATCACTCCATCACTGGCAATCCAGTATATTGCTAGAGTGACGCCTTAGACTAAGCGGGCCCCAATACGGGTGAGAGTGAAAATTTAATAAGAAAGCTGTATGAATTTTTAACAGTAGTTATTTGAATGATTTAAACCAAATATATAAAAACCATGCAACATTTTTGATAAAGATGTCATTACTTCCGCATGTTGACTAGGCTACATACCTTTTTTTAAAGCACAACATCTCACTACCCGTTCGGGTTACGTGCATATGTACTAACTATCTTTCGGTATTAAGGATGAAGGAGATAGAAATTAGAGGCAGTGTGCCCACATGTCCGTGGATACATAAAGTGTGTAACTTATTTAGAAGAAAACCATATATCCGCTTCAGTGGTCGAATGGTCTCTAGGATAAAATCATGCCGAGCAGCTCGCTTTAAAGTTGTTTTTTTTAGCGTATGGCATTACTGACCGGAAGAGACATGGCACTCAGTCCGGTTGCCTGTATGTAGACTATTTGCTGCTATTATGGCACAGAGCGTTGCTGAAGGTACATCTATGAAGATTGTCTACACGTACCCGCAATGAGATTATAGCTATTATGGTGGTATGAGCCGGTGGGAGTCTAAGGGCCAGTTTCATAGTCAAATTTACTACGCCTCAAGTGCGGCGCTACACTAATTACAAGACGACACCTACCTAAACCAGAATGGAATGGGCCGTTGTCGCATAGGAAACTGACCCATTCCATTCTGGTTTAGGTAGGTGTCATCATGTACTTAGTGTAGCGCCGCACTTGAGGCGTACTAAATTTGACTATGAAACTGGCCCTAAGGCCTAAACCTGACTTAAGTCTAGCTAACCAAACTGTGGTGACCGTTGGGAACACAATTGCTTTCATTCCTCCGCAGGAGCCACAGTGAAAGCGGAATGGGGGATGGGGGCATTGCACCCCCAACCCCGGAAAGAATTTGGCCCTCCCTGGAATAAATCTGCCCCCCCCCCCCAACCGAAGAGTCTCAGTGGTGAGGTCAATAAATTTTGCTGTACCTGCACCACTGAAGCTATCCGTAAATGAATGAATGGATACCACCATGACACCAAAATCAAGAATCCAGAAAAACTAGTTTTAGCACAATCCTCCAATCATAACCTCAACCTTGAGTACTGCTACACTGTCAAAGTGTTAAAATTATTCAACAGGACACAATGCAATATGTACAAGTTAAGAAGATGGAAACTGGCACATCAATAAATCACAAAGTCTATAAAACCACCCAACCTAATTATTCGTTTATTTCAACCCAGCACCATTTCAACTAGCACCGCCCCCACAGAGTATTAGAGGAACCTTAAGAGAATTTCAACTCCACCAGAGAAGTCTCCATCCTTCCAAATCTAGTTGGCATCGCTGAAGATAACATCCTGATTAGTCTTACTACTACAACTACTTCCTGAGGAAGATGCTATAATAGCATCGAAATATTAAAGTGTGTGTAAATATGTGTTAGTATTTTTACTTTTATGTGTGCGCTATTATTTTCCTACTAGTCTTATCATTTTATTTATTACAAAAAGTTTTCTTTCTTATATATTTAATTATAGAATTTATATATTTAATTATAATATATATATATATATATATAATTTTGAATCACTTTCACGCGAGGACCTCTCCAAATAGTTTCTGAGAGCATCCAATTTTCAAAAATTGTCCTGTGGAAGCCCACTTATTCAAATATCCTTTAGAGGCATCTAGTTTTAAAAAAATTCAAAAAAAAGGACCCTTTTAATAACTTCTAAGAAAATCCAATATTCAAAATATTGCAGGGCGAAGACCACTTCAATTAGCTTATAGACCCATTTAATTTTCAAGAAAAATTAGGCAACGAGCAATCTAAATGGCTTCTAAAAGCATCTAATTTTCAAAACTATTCAAGTGATGATCATTCTAAAATAGCATACATGACATTTAATTAATTTTTTTTAGAGAGAAGACCATTTCAAATAGTTTATAGAGGCACCTCATTGTCGAATCTAATTAAGGTAAAGATCACTATAAATAGCTTCAAGAGGCATCCAAATTACAAACATTTCTAGGGTGGACCACTTTAAACAGCTTCTAGGGAAACCTATATTTTTTAATTCAAAGCGAGAATTAATCAAAATAGATTCTATAGGGTTCTAAAATTCGCATAAAGAGGGCCACTTAAAATAACTTTTATAAACATACAAGTTTTAAATCTTTTCTGGGGTAGGCTACTTCAAATAAAATATAAAAGTAATATTATTTTCAAAAAGTGGGGAGGAGGATCTTTACAAATAAAATTTAGGGGCATCCAATCTTAAAACATTTTCTGGGATGAGGAGAGTTGAAGGAGAAAGCAAGTCCCTTAAAATACTGTTGTTTTGTTTGCCACCCCTACACAAATAAGGTTCCATTGAGGAGTTTCATTAGTAAACACTAATATTTTTACTTTGTGTAACATGCAATGTATCGTGAAAGTAGTGATGATAATGATTATGATGGATTTATTATTACATGTTTTTTTGATTGCGAGCACTAGAAATCACGCTGTACTGTGTGGAAATCTCACCCCAACAAATCACGCAAGGTATACGTACTGTTTAGACTGCTGACTGTCGAGCCGACCGCTTCTTTTAGGACACGTGATCCAGATCAACCAATCACAGCCAAGCAGATCTCCACCATCGCTCTAGGCCTCGATGATAAAACAAGATACAGTCAGGGGCGGCCCGAGGTAAATTTAGCGTGGGGGGAGAATTGCTTTTTGGCGCCCTTTATAAAGCGGGGGACAATAGGATAGTATAAAAATAATCCCCAAAACCAACCACTCTGAAACTAACGTAGCATGAGCATAATAGGGGAAAAAACTGGCGAGAACCATTCCAAATAGCTCCGAGTGGTATCTAGATTTCGAAAAAAAATAATCAAATAATCCTGAAAAGATTCTAGGTTAATCCAAATTTCAAGAAAATTCTGGGTGAGCACCACTTCAAATATATTCTAGGAAATCCGATTTATATAAAAAAATAATTGTTGAGCACTTTTTAAAATAGCTTTTTGGGACGTCTAATTTTCAAATATTTGCCAAAGGAGGACTACTTCAAATATCCTACAAGAAGTATCCAAATTTCAAAGTATTTAGGGGGGAGCACTATTCTAAATAGCTGTTAAGAGTTCGATTTTCAAAAATTCTCTAAGCGAGGACCACTTCAAAGAGCTTATAGGATCATCCAATTTTCTAACCTTAACTGGAGAAGAGGAGGGTTGAAAGTCCATAAATAACTTTTTTTTTGTTTTTGCTTCCCTTCCCCTCTCACACATATAAAGTTCCGCCACTATTGTATAAAATAACAATGTTCTTAATTCTTAGGGTTTAATAGTTAGTCTTAACATTATGTCATAAACTTACGGTTTTTAACACACCCCTCCCCTCCCCAATAAATTTTCCCTATGCCCATGCCAAACCTAGAAACTCCAAACCTAACGTAGCATAGGTGTGACATGAAAATAATCTGAAGGGGAAAATCCATAAATGGTTATCATACAGTACTACAAACGTTTCAATATGGTTAGGATTACAAATAAAACTTTTAGAACATGTTTTGTAAACAATGTTTGCCTCTATAATTTTGATATAGTAAACAGTTTAGGAAATAATAACAAAATACTATTTTGGGGCGCCATTTTCAAGATAGCGGATGTAAATTAACTTTTTAAGAGTGGCACTATATCCCATTTTATTCGCCACAAAATATTATACCACTATGTCAAATTTTATGTTAGTTTCAAAAAGTGAATGAGTGTTATGCTTAGCAACTCTACTATTACTCCCAAGTTACATTAGGTTTGGAGTTGTGAGGTTTGGAAATTATTTTCATATCATTCTCAAATTATGTTAAGTTAGGTTGGTACTCTGTTTTGTACCCCCTCGATCTGACGCCCCAGGCAGTCATCCGGTTCACCCGGCCCTTTAGCCGCCCCTGGATACAGTAAAACCTTTTTAATTCAAAATCCTAGGAATATCTAAAAAAATTCAAAATATCCCAAATTTGAATAAACCATTTTCATGAGTATCTAGGCAGCTGGCAGACAGTAAATCAATAACCACAAAATATTATACATATAAAAACATATTTTATAATATATGCTATATAGAACACATACATAGATACTTACGTGAAAAAACAAAATACTCTTAAGCCCCAAATATAAAAACTTAAATTAACATACTAAAATTGCAGACACAAATCAATTCTGAGCTTAAATGCCTTTACGTTGGAAATAATTAGTGATCTTGATTTGTTGTAGTTTGCGTATCTTTATGCCATAAACACTCTCTTCAAGTTATGATCACATTAAAAATTTTGTCTTTTACGTTTGGTTGGGATTCAATGAATCTTCTAGGATCAATGATGGGCGTCACGTGATTTATTATACACTGTCTCACAGAGGCGATGACTTCCGAGCCAGCACATCCCTTATTCTAGGAAACCCACTCACCACCAGTGCAGCATTCCCGACTTTATCTTTTACTGTACTTCATTACCCGCTTCGATGGCCGCATAGTCTAAGGTGCTACTCTCGTAATAGACTGCTGGAACTGGGGATATCAGGGCTCGATCCCGGTCGGGTGCACTGAGATTTTTCCGAAATGGTTTTTCACTTTCCCTTCAGGCAAATACGGGTGCACTTCCTCCAAATTAAAAACCTTCCTAATCCCTAACACATTAGTGTAATTAGTACACAGGAGTATAACCTGAACGGGTAGTAAGGCGCGGTGGTAATATATATATATGTGTGTGTGTGTGTGTGTGTGTGTCATTTAACTATATTTACATTCTTGACATATAAGTGTGATTAAATAAAAATCTTTAATCTAGGTTGGAAATTAGTACAAACTCGAAAAAATTTCCAACGTATGGTTTTCGAATTATCCAAATATTTACTTATAAAATTCGATTGAAATGTGTTATTTTTTACCATTGATTTTAATAATACATAATTATTAATTAGCAACACGTCTTACTACACGTATTTTAATAGTAATTTCATGGGGTATCATGCTGGATTCAAACTATTAAATTTTTCGAACTAATGTCAAACTAACCATATCCTATTGTAGTTTGTTTTGACATGTCATTGACATCGAAGTAAGCAACGTTGGTGACGGAAAGGGTAACCACCTCTGCATGCGCTTACCCATTACCTTGAATTCTTTTGATTTACATGGATGAAACATCCACTGCAATCGCAAACTGCTGCTGCATGCGACCACGATCTTCACCTTTACCACAAATTGCTCAACATGCGACCACGATCTTCACCTTCACCACAAATTGCTCAACATGCAACCGTGATCTTCACCTTCACCACAAATTGCTCAACATGCGACCGCGATCTTCACCTTCCCCACAAATTGCTCAACATGCAACCGCGATCTTCGCCTTCACTGCAAATTGCTCAACATGCAACCGCGATCTTCGCCTTCACTGCAAATTGCTAAACATGCGACCACGATCTTCACCTTAACCGCGAATTGCTCAGCATGCGATCGTTATCTTCACCTTCACCGCGAATTTCTCAGCATGTGATCGTTATCTTCACCTTCGCCGTAAATTGCTCAACATGCGACCGCGATCTTCACCTTCGCCACAAATTGCTCAACATGCGACCGCGATCTTCACCTTCACCGCGAATTTCTCAACATGTGATCGTTATCTTCACCTTCACTGCAAATTGCTCAACATGCGACCGCGATCTTCACCTTCCCCGCAAATTGCTCAACATGCGACCGCGAATTTCTCAACATGCGACCGCGATCCTCACCTTCACCGCGACCTGGCCGGCATGCGACCACCGAACTTTTGACTTTGAACTTTTGTCACAGGTGGAAAGAGGGCATGTATCTTTAATTACTAGAAGATACTATAAGTTATTATATTTTAAACGCTAACACTAATTGCGGGTGAAATATATCTAAATTGTAGATAGTTAGTTGTTTTAAAAACACCAACTTTATAATCTTGACCAAACCGTAAATCTCGATTTGGGGAGCTCTGATTAAAATGTTATATTAATTTGTGACCTCCAACTAAACCACTGAACATATATTAGTTTTAAATATTTATTTTAAGTGTGAATTAAAAGTAAACACAGTATTCGTCTATGATTAAAGGGATGGAATATCAATTATATATTGTATTTTATTATAAACTAGAATTTTTCTGCTGATTTTGACACATTGAACACATTAGCCAAATTCAAATGCTAGAAAAGAATGAAACTTAGTCGAGAGCAGCGTTTTATGGGCGCACAAAGACTTACGAAAAAACACAGACTTGCTCTCATATCCTCTACCTCTACACCCCAGCTCATACCATGGGTCATCATCTTATGTATCGCAATACCATCCGTGACAAATGTTCACTGCTTTCATTCAATTTTTCAGACACCACTTCGTTTGCTAATGAGATAGCGTGATGATATATATCTTAACACGGTTCCCTGAAAAATAAGGTGTAGGCCTACTACAGAATAAGTACAGTCTTGATCCGATCAGTAATTTTGAGTTTACTGGGAATAGACAAATCTTTTAAAAATAATTATTTTGTGTTCTTACCGTTTATACTACCCATAAAAAAGGGAAAAAATCCAACCAAATTAGAATGTGCAGACCAAACTGAGTGTTTTATTATACACACACACACACACACACACACACACACACACAAACACAAACACACACACACATATATATATATACATATATATTTATTTATTTCCTATCTAAGAATCAAAAATAAAGTAAATTGAAATAAGCACTCTATAGTAAGTGCCCTATCTCACCAAATCAAGTTTTGCTGTTGGTTTAGTACCAAAAAACAAAACCAAACAAACCTAATTCACATAAAAATCAAAGAATGACTTAAAACATACCTAAATTTGACACAAATGCAAACACGTTATCAGTGGTTCTCTTAAGTGGAGGAAATGTTTCAATGAACACCAAAATAATTAGTTTTAATTTATTATCAAAGGAACAAAACTAAATTAATCTAATTTACAGGCAAAAACATATGACTAAAAAATACCTATTTAAGGAGAAAATGCAAACAAATTAAAAATGGCTATCTTACGTAAAGGCACTGTTGCAATGAACGGTAAAATAATTAGTTTGGCTCTACTATCAAAGAAAAAACTAAATACATATAATTTACGCTCAAAGTCATAAATAACCGAAAAATAGCTAAATTTAAGACTCAAATGCAAGCACATCAAAAGCGGGTCTCTAACGTGGAGCCACAGTTGCAATGAACAATAAAACACAAATGCACTATTTACTACATTTAATTATAAATCGTTGTATTTTTATTATGAATTGTGTACTGTATGCTATGCATGGCTTACTATTATTTGAGCGCTATGAATGAATACAAGCCTATTCTTATTTATGTAGAAAATAAAATGACAGGTGACAGGTTACTTATGTGTATTTTCTTTTGTGAAAGAAATACTATTCATCCGCACAAAATTATTCATGTTGGTTTATATCGCAAAACACTCGTTACCAAGGAGATTTAGAATTGGTTTGTTGTAATTGCCAAAGCCCTAGTTATAAAGGAGACATAATTATTCTATAATCAACTATAGATTTGTAATCTTTTTTAACCTCTCGTTGCCAAGGAGACTTACAAAAAATATGTATACACATAATGTAAATATTTTTGAATTGTTACAAATTTAAGACGCAAATGTAATCAAACTAACAATCATTTTTTTCTAGAATGTTTTGCTCGCCTATGTGATAGCGTGCTGGTATTAGGCTTACCCTATATCTAAAAAAATAAAAAATAAATAAGTAAAAACTACAACAGAAGAATTCACATCTTGATCCGATGAGTACTTTTTAAGTTTACTGGAAAAAAAAAGACAGAATCGATGGCAGAAACAGATTTAGAGATTTATTATTATGTATCGATAGCGGCCAAACTACAAAATGACCTGTAAAAAACTATAGTAAATTGTAAAATTTCACTTGAAGCTGCAAGAATTTACTTGTGCCTTTATAAAACATTATTTTATAATTTATTGTAAATTTTAGACTTGTAGATTTATCAAACAGGCCCCTAAAAACACAGAGAAACTCTTCAGCTTGTTTCAACTTTTGTCTGTTTAGTATCGATAATTTTAGAATTAAGTAATATTCTCATATAACATGTTTAGTTAGAACCCTTCATGGGTATGCTAGGTATTAAATTAAGGTATAATAGGTATGCTTAGGCTCAGTATGAACCGTAGTATTTTAGTGGTAGATTAATTGTTCTCTAAGCCAAGTATCAGTACCTAGATTACCTTTTTCATCCGTCATTTTACTAGAAATATTCAACCCGTATTGATGTGCACGTGGACAAAACATTAATCTCGTCTAGTTTGGCCTACCTGTGATGGGAGATTAGGTTTCGAATAGCTCCCTGAATATTTTACCTCTCCGTCTTCATACAAATGCCGGTACATTTTCTTTGAATTCAACCTTTCTCATCCCTAAGCCATTAGTATTATTAAATGTGTATAGCCAGTACGAGTAGTAAGTCATAGTGAAAAAAAAAATGACAAAACTAATGTACTCGTATTATTATTTTAGGTAGCCCTATTTAACGTTCACTTTCTGAACCGACTGATTATATAAGAACATGATCTTTAAACTAACCTAAATCTAGAACAGACAAAACAACCAGCCCCCAGCCATTAATTCATCATAGAGAAAGAGTAAATTCACATTTCATCAATAATAAGATAAATTGTTCGGCAATTTCGAGAATCGAACCCGGAACTCTTACTCATGAGGTAGTCAAGGTACTGACTGAGCTAAAATGTCAGAATAAGTTCATGTAAATCAATCGAGACGTATTCCATGTTATTAATTTTCTGGTAAGAAACTTGAAATGCTAAGGTAAACAAAATTAATGTTGTTTTTTAATTTATTTATAAGTCACTTTTCTGTCTGGCCAACCTTCTCCCCCACCAAATGTGTACTTTCCTGCCTATCCAATTCCCTCTATTTCTGTTTCCCCATTTAACTTTGTTGTGTATGGGGATAGAGGAGAGAGGTTGAACTTATATTCACCTGAAATATATAAATATACTCCGAAACAACACAACGCCCCAAGGGAAATTTCTCTCTGTCCTTTGCTATTACAAAAGATATATGTGTAAGGAAACACACAGGTGTAAGATGTTACTAGTTCTACGTAATAAAATTTTTATTAGAAGAAAACAAATATTTACCCTTTAAATATTAATAAAATAGAAAAATAATAACTTAAATTTTAAAGAAAAACAGACTTGTACTAAATACTTTTATATACTACTCACTTCAGATAATGGTTAAAAGTAGTTACTTGTATTTTGTTTTTAGCCAAGACATCAGTGACATTTACCTCTTTTAATTGGCAATTAGCTCTTTTTTTACTAATTTCTCTTTTAGGTCTGCTTCATTTAATATTTTACATCTAAATAAAATAATTAGACGGTAGCTAATATTAATTTGCATAATTTACAAATTATGGTGTGCTTCTGTTAAATCGAAAAAAAGTGTCCTAATTATACATATTTATGTCTTTTTACTAAAGATTAACATTTTTTAACAATATATTTGCCCTCATATTAAAATAATTGATCATAAACAGTACTAATTCCCTAAAGAAGAGTATTTAAAATAAATGGTATGGAGCTCCGCACGGACTTTCTCGCTCTATTGTTTGAAAATGGAAATATTTACTCAAAACTCCTAAAATATGTGAATCAAAATAATATACACAAGCAAACCCAAGAATAAATTGCACTATCCTTATGTAAAACATTTTTTGAGTCACGGTTTTAAATTTTATAATTTTATTTTTAAATAATTAATGTTCTCAATTGTATGCTTGGACCGATAAAAAAGATCAATATTGGGTCCACAAGGGTCAACACTTCGTATTAAAATTTCGACATCCGGTTACAATTTTTGACATTTTATTAGGTGTTGTACACCTTCATGTTATCGCATTGCTATTAAATTCTTCATTTATAGATTTTGACCAATAAAAAATGTAAATATTGACTATTTAGTCTAAAAAGAAGGAGATAGATCATTGTTGTACAAACATTTTCCATAATAGTTTTAAGGAAAAATAACATACACTTTTTGAGAGACTTACTTATATTTAATTACTCTATGGCAATGGAGAATTATTGCGTTAAAACTCAAGTAGTATATCTTTAAAATTAAAGCTCACAAAATTGTATTAATATATTTGCCAATATCTAAGAAACTGTTGGTTTTATAAAAATATATTCTATATAGAAGTTTTTTTATTTTCAATAGTACTAAAATTTTGCAATGATAAATTTGTTAGTATCTCAAATAGTTGCGGAGATACGTAAATTTCTGCTTCTGTAAAGTACACTAAAAGTTATTTTCAGTTTATTATAATATAGTTATAGTCAGTTTATTTATAATCTTATTCAACACCTAGATACGAATTTTAATAAAAATCGTTAGAGCCGATTTTGAGAAAATCTATTTTTTCTCTTTTCGCCCTTTATTAAACTACTCTTAATTTTAAGTGTAAACAGACACAGACATACGTCATTGCAAAGACCACTTTTTTAGGCTTTGGGGGGTCTTGAGACGTCGACAACCTTTCAGGTTAGGTTTTTTTACAGTCTCAATACTTTTCCTTTAGTGTTCGAAAAGTTATATATATAAGTTATATATATATATATAAGTTATATAAAAATATAAATATATATATATTTGCAAATAGATTGAAAGTTATTGGTTTTATAAAAATATGCTTCAATTAAAATATTTGTATTATAAATAGATCTACATATTTGTTTTGATAAGTAATTTCATTTCTCAAATAGTTTCGGAGATATGATACAAAATGAGAATTTACTCACCAGACCGGAGCCCTTAAAGTCATTTTGCCGAAATATTGAGAGTAGCCATTTTGTTTGGAATATTTATAAATGTTTAGAAATTAAATTTGATCAAAATTACTAGAGCCGATTTTGAGAAAATTGACTTTTTCTCTTTTTGCCAATCAGTAAACTACCCTTAACTTTAGGGTTAGATATCCAATTCCAAAAATCACTCGTGGAAACCCTATTAAAACCCTAGATACCAAGTTTTAACCCGTATCGGTAAAATAGTTTAGGCTCTAGTTGGAAGTACAGACAGACAGACAGACGGAAATTCAAAAAACACTTTTTCGGATTCGCGGGGGCTTTGAAACGTCGAGATTCATCAAAATCTCGAGCTCAATTTTTTTGACGATCACAATACTTTCTCTACCTGTAAGATAGCGAGAAAGTAAAAATGCATTAGTAAAAGAAGGAGGTATGGATACAATTTCACCATGACCTATTTATTGGTAGTTGATTAATTTTGAAAATAATTCAAAATAATTTTATAAACCTTATTTGAAAGATTTATTTTTAAGAGTAATGTGAAATTTAGGAAATGTTTTTAGTATTTCACTCATATTTAAAAACAAAATAACATTAGAAAGGGTTAAAATTTGTCAATATGGCAGTCTCTTGTAATATTGTAGTCATGTCTCTATATGCAGTTAAAACCCACATTCCCGAATTCCCTAATAGGCTCACGCATGCTCCAGTGCAGCTACAGAAAAAATAAACCTCCAATTTACTTCTAGGATGCTTCTCAAGATGTGGCGTGTTTGTTTGCTCCTTCTTCGTAGTCACTAGAGAAAACACCAACTGGTCGTAAGAACACAAGTGACTCCATTATTTATGTCTTTACAAGTTTAATGCTCGCATCGGTGGACACGCAGACTAAATGTCCATCTCTTTCATCTAATCTAGTTTGCCTGTGATGGAGACGTCCTAGTTTGAATCCCGGCCTGGTACACCAGCGCAATTGTGGGTTAATTTACTCTATAACTTTACCTTCGTCATCCTTTTCCCCATTAAAAATAATTGTCACCGCCAGTTTTGTCAACGACCATATAAGTGTTGTAGCTAGATTAGTACTAGAAGTCGCTAGATTGTCGCTAAACCAAAGATGCATACATTGATCTGAGCTGAATGTAAGATACATCAGTGGACTGAGGTGATCCCAAGATTCGGAACGATGTCATTGTGTTTTTGAGGGACAGATAGATAGTTTGGAGTTATTCTGTAGACCGAAGAAACGAATTATGCGTTTTTGCAGTACGGTAGCTCCAAAAATCAAAATTCTACAGAATTAAAATTTAAAAAGATGATCACGAACTTGATAGAAAACTAAAGAAAATCGCCAGTCGCCAGATTTGTTGCTAGGCGCTAAAAATTAAAATTAGTCGTTTCAGCAACAAAGTCACTAAATTGGCAACACTGGTCACCGCGTCTTACTGACTGTTCGGGTTATAAGCATGTATACTAATTAAGCTAATGAGTTAGGGATTAGAAATATTGAATTTTGGGGAAGTGTACCTAAATTGGCATGGAAGGAGTGCGGAGAACCATTTGGGGGGGGGGG